>JAPTMW010000014.1:12158248-12169015 GCA_029822955.1 Ostorhinchus angustatus | reverse complement strand
CGCTCATTTCAGTCAGTAACTGGTCAGTTTCCGTCCTACTTAGATATTCTAAGTAGGGGTAACTATGGGGTAATGGGGCAGTGCAGTCCATGCCGCCCCCCCTCCCGCAGAAGTGGTCCATGATTTTCGAACAAGAGGGGGTTCAGAGCAAGGGATAAGCGGTCCATTTTTGGACGGGGGGCGGGGGGTTCGGAGAGGTGGGATTAGCAGTCCATCCTTGTCGGAGCGCGCACGTGCGCGGGGGGGAGGGTAGCGCTTTCTAATTCCGTGATTGTGTGGGGTGACAACATGATTGTCAGAGCAAAACTGACGCTTTACTGTTTCTCTAACTCAGCACACAGCAGCAGCAGCAGCAGCGAGTGACAGAATGTTCACAGCAAAAAAAGTTAATAAATCAGCTACATATTGGCCGATGTTGATTAATCGGTGATAGGCTGTGAGGCTCTAATATATATGTATAATAAGTCTAATGCGACAGTGATAATTGTTTGGTGTGGAGGCAGCGCCATGGCAAAACTCGGTTGCTAAGCGATGTCAGCTGATCTGTGACACTTTGCATTTCGCATCCTTTTGCTCAACATCATCTTTGTGGAACTCGAAATATTTCCAAATGACAGATGTCCAATTTCTTTTCGGAACAAGCACAATGGGATCAACTTTGCATTTCATTCCTTGGTCTGCGGCTGTGTCAGCCGCTTCTTCATTTGAATCATCAGCAATTTCCTCATCGTCTGTTTCCCTTCTGGTTCAAACTGGATGGGTGGAGTCACGTGACTACACACGCTGCACAGCGTCTTAAAGGGGAATGAACCTAGCGTACCAGCACACACAGTCAAAATAGACCAAAAAGACTTTTATTTTCTTTTTTATTAAAATACCGAATTTACTGCCATGGGCAAAATGATGTCGGTATATCATAGTAAATGTCGGTAACGGTAAAT
This sequence comes from Ostorhinchus angustatus, assembly GCA_029822955.1. NCBI lineage: Eukaryota > Metazoa > Chordata > Actinopteri > Kurtiformes > Apogonidae > Ostorhinchus > Ostorhinchus angustatus. The sequence goes on along the minus strand of JAPTMW010000014.1, from coordinate 12,168,074 downwards.
TTTCGGTGTATCGCCCAGGCCTTGCACATACATAACATAATTTTGCCATCCAAAACAAACTTTCTGTTCAACATACAGTATCCTTAAATAGGCTACATTAGCTGGCTGGCTACATTTGCTCGCAGCTTGATTAGCACTGCTGCTCCTTTCAGCTTGTCCGTAGATGCTCTAGCATCATGTCAGCATAAATACAATTATTACTCTCATATTGTCACATGTTTACTCAAACAACATTTATAAGGGTATGAATTTAGCTTTTTTTCACATCAGTCTTTATTTTTTTCCTTATTAGCAGCTGTTATATGCCAGCTTAGGCATAGCAGATGAACAATAATTAACATTCAGTTGTGTTGCATTTCTGGCAAAAAAAAAAAATCTGAGTCACATTTTTTCTTTGTTTCATGTTTTTTCTTTCTGAATTTCCTTTTCAATTACCATTAAATCTGAGGGATCGCTGGTGCACTAGATAAGTTCTCAATAAGTTTCTTAATTTTCACATTTTTATATTTCTTTTTTCAATAATTGGGGCTTTTGATTTCAAAGTCTTTTATTACAAAGCACATTCATGTTCCTCTATAGTAGAACTCTTAAAATGTGTGTTGTTTTTTTTAAGTTCTTACAAGGAAATTTAACAGCACTTTACTAAAGTGAATCATGTGTAAGGATCTAGCACAGAGTCATCACTCAGCATTCCTCAGGCATACATGGTGAATAGGATATGCTAATGCATTCACACAGATCTGACAGAAACAGACCAAAGGAGCTTCCATCTCTTCTTGCTTATGAAATAATACTTTCACAAGCTGGTGGCCAAGAAATGCTCACGCAAGCCCATCCTTAAACTCAGAATGGTGTGTGTGCATCTGTGTATAGACAGCATGAGGTTCCCTATGCTTCCAAGAAAGCACAGAGTGACATCAGATGCCTGAGGAATGCCATAGTAGTAGAAAAGAAGAACAGACATGTGAAAGACGATGGAAGAAGAGATGTGGCCGAACAAGACTGACTGGTTTGCTGTAATGAAACCAAGATCGCAGGTTTGAGGTCACAAACCTACTCAAGTTAAACCTGATCAGCTTGTAGCAGTATTCTTCCATTTCCCTTATTCTCTTATCCCTAGGATTCACAATATAGCTTTACATTTTACTAGTCCAACCACATGACTGATAATACAGTTTTAAAGGGAACATAGTGAAGACAGGAACCAAATAACACCACATTTGTATTGATACTATGTGCAGGTACTTTGCGGTTAGTTATACTCACTAAAGAATGACATCTTAAACTATTGAGGACACTCCCATTCCCTTTTCAATAAGTAAGATGTACTGGCTTCAGGACAGCTCTGTTCAAATTTTAAAAAGGCTAAAAGACACATAATGACAGAGAACAACACATTCAAAGGCTGTTTTCCCTCTAAAGTCAAAGATGACACTCTCAAAATGATCACATGTATCAGCTTTGGCACATGAAGTGACAAATGAGCCATTCATGGACAGATAACCATCAGCACACTCACACTGAGAGAAGAGGAAATCTAGTTTTGCGTTTTCACAGCTGGCTTCCTGCATAATACTTTCCTAGAGGTGTACTGGAGTGATGCAAGGCACTGAAATGTTGCATGAGGATTGTGTCATGACCATTTCAGATATTAAAGGGAATTATTTGACTCCACAAGTGTTTAGCTAAGGACTGAACAATATGGCACTATATCAAACAGTTATAAACATCCTCCGGCCTTCTGGGACATCGAGAAAGGCCTTTTTGTCCATTTTACTAAAGTTGCAGCTCACATGCATGTCTCCCCAGACTCAGGTGTTAAACGTATATGTAGGGCTGCACGATTTTAGGCGAAAATAAAATCCAGATTTTTTTTCCTCTATAAACTTGATTTTCGATTTCGATTTTTGGATAAAACTACAAAAGACAACAGAAGTCAGCATGTCGTTTTTGTAAGCAGACCGCAATGCAAGGCACTGCTCCCTACATCAAATCTGTGATGGTATCACATGATGGGTCCAGAGAAGTTATACCGATGTAAGTCAGTGACAGGCATCAGTTGTGTGTGTGGATCACGTAATAGGAGTGATCCAGCTGAGGTTATATTTAAATTGGGGGATCCATGTGTGGAGGAGACCGACCCAGGACACGCTGGATGGATCATATCTCTGGGCTAGCCTGGAAAGGCCACAGGATTCCCCTGGAGCTGGTGGATGTGGCTGGGGAGAGGGCTGTCTGGGCTACTGTGCTGAGGCTGTTGTCCCTGCGACCCGGACCTGGATCAAAAGAAGACGGTACGATATGGATCCATGCAGGACAACCTAAGATGAGTGATCCCCATGCAGTTATATTTGAATTGGGGGATCCATGCGTGAAACCACGGCTTACATTATCACTATTGCGGGCCCATCACAGGTTTAATGTCATTACACGGACTTCTGTGAAAGACCACTCTCAGAGATAGGAGGAGGAGCCTACAGTAGCCTTGGAGGTGCGCAACTCAGAGGCACAAGATAGATGAAATCGATTTGACAATTTCCCTTTTTTAAAAATCGTCCTAATTAAAAAAAAATTTCAATTTGAAATTGATTAATCGTGCAGCCGTACTTATATGACTAGTTTTTAGTATCACTGGACAAAAATTCATAATTTTCTTTCAGCATAGAACTCAAGAGGTCTGAGAGGAAACCAGAATTGTACATTTCTTTAGATTCTGTTTTCAGGCTATAGAACATCTATCCCAAACTTCAGACAGGAAGGGTGCTAAATATACAACAGGCAGCTACAAGAACTAATAATCACAGATCAGAAGCTTCAACACAAAAGCTTGAAAAAGTGGGTGAACAACATCAGGTTATCTGAGTTAATATTTAGTATTTGATAAGGACTGAGAGGAGATAGCTGCAGAAGGTGTGTTTTTTTCCTTCTGATTTCAGCTCCTGGAACTTAAAGTGTGTTTTAGATTTGATATTTAAAAATAAGCATGGCGTTGAATAGTGTTTTTATAAAATAATATACTGTCAAAGTGAAGTTGACCTTTGACCTTTTGGGTGTAAAATGTCATAACATCATCACTTTATTCCACTAAACATGTAAAATTTGGTCATAATTCTTGAGCTACTGCAGAAATGTTTGTGCCAAATAAAAATTTTTAAAAAACCTGGAGACATGCCTGAGATTTTGAGATTAACTTTTGACCCATTTGCTAGGAAAATATTTCCATGTCATTATTTTATTATCCTATTACATATTTGTGCAATAGTTTATTCTGTCTTGAGTTGTGGCCAAAAATGTGTTTCTTACAAGATTGTAAAAGCCCTGACCTTTGACCTTTCAGCCACTAACCTGTAGTCAATCTATTCAGCTGTGTCCCAGTGGGTAATTTAAACAAACAGTATTTTAGTTATTTAGTTGTAGTTCATTTGCACAAGATTAGGCTTTCTGGCTCAGAATCAGTAGTTTGTGCAAACCCTCAGACTGGAAAATATTTTAACTGTGTCACAAGCATTTGCACATTCATGAAAAGAAAATGAAGAATGACATGCATAGCTTACTGTACATTGACAGTAGTTTAATCATAGTATAAACACTACACATACACATCTACTGTACTTCATGCCTGTCTCTCTTGTTGGCTCATGCAGTCTATCCACAGAATTTACCAAAGCAAACAAGGCATCAGTGACAGAATGAATGAAGTCACAGTGGGTTTATCTTGAGGCTGGGATGTCCAAGCATAAAAGTAAGATGTTTACACTGGGACTCCCCATGACTTTATGGGTATTCTTCATACATACCCATGTGAAATGAACAAACCCAGCTATTTCTCGCTAATCTCTGTCAATTTTCCTTACAATTTATGAGAGAAAATAGTACAATTCATGTCATCAAGCTCTTGATGCAGAAATTCTGGAGATCTCAAAGACCAACAAGGCTCAATTACAGCTGAAAACATCTCTGTAAACACACTGCTGAAATCAACATCAGTCGAGCCAGTCACAAGGCCTTATTCCCTACTAGATTCTCTGTGAGTCACTAAAACTACTCCTAACTATAAAACTATAACTGAAACTAATCTTCTTTAAAGACAAGTGGACTCGGACATGGAGATCTTTATTACTTACCTAAAAAACTCTGTGGATATTATGTGGACATTTACTAATATTTAAATGTTTCTGACAACCAGGATATACAATGCAAGGCCTGAAATCAGACAAAATCCTTGACACTTGGTCATGCCTTTTTCTACAGATAAACAAACTCTGAATAATACCCAAAACATACAACCCAGTTAACTGTTATCTTGCAGGTGTATGAGGCGAAAATAGTGTTTGTACCAAGTGTTACATTGAAATGAATATGTGATTTGCAATTTCATCAACTGTAACAAACTGTAACCGACCAAGGAGGCAACATTAGAGTTATGCGCTAATGCTACTAACTAGGGCTGGGCGATAAAATGGTAATGAAATATAACACAAAAGAACTTTTCCTCGATAGAAATATGAGACATGTTCGACACAATTTCGATAGAATTCATTCGTCCATGTTTTGACAGACATAAGAACGCCCAATCACAAGTCAGTAGCACCACACCGAACAAATCACGCTAGAGCCACATCAAGTTAGGTTAATGCACACAGCGCAAGAGCCAGCCGCAGCCCAATGTTTGGGCTGCAGCAGGAGATAATAACTGCTCCCTCAGGAGAAAATGAGACCAAGAACTCGGGTGACTGGGCTGCTGAACAGTAGGATGCGAACCGTTTCAGTTCGGGGCCTTCAATATGGAGGTGTATTGAATGAATACATGTAGACTATGTGAACAACATAAACACTCACCTTTCCTTAAGCTTCACTTTCGGTTTTACACCAGTTACGGCTGTTAAGGAATGCATCCTCACGTATACCCCTGGTACTGTTATGTGAAGATGGTCTGTTTTCTTTGCATTCTCATTTGAAACCTGAAAGCTTTTGTCTGCTGGTCAGACAGGTTAGTTTAGTTTTTAAATACATGTACCTGTTTTATTTCTCTGAAACAGTTGTATAATGTTCTTCTTCAGCACATCTGTCATGTTCAACCTCTAACAGAAAATAAATCATATTCAAATCAAAAATAACCTTCAGATGTCTTCACAACTAACTTATGAGTAACAGAAAATTTAACCTTGAAAAAAACAGTGTTTTGATTCATATCATATGAAAATTATCGGGATCATTTTGAAAAAATTATCGGGATCATTTTTTTCCATATCGCCCAGCTACTACTACTACTAATAATAATGGATTAGATTTATAAAGCGATCCATTATTCATTCACTCATACATTCTCACTCTGGTTATGGTAAACTACATACGTAGCCACAGCTGCCCTGGGGCAGGCTGACAGAAGCGTGGCTGCCAACCTGTGCTTACCGCCCCTCTGACCACCACCGAACATTCATACATACCAGTGTGAGTAGCAGCACAAGAGGCAAGGAGGGTGAAGTGTCTTGGGCACAACAGCACATCACTAGGACAGAGCAGGATTCGAATCGAACCAACTCTACCTCCTGAGCCACAGCCACCCCAAACTACTAACTATGTATTAAACTGTTAGCAATTAGCATTATTGGCTGTTACATAAAATGTTGTGTGTATTGGTATGAATATATGAATGTAATTTCACATACATGACTGCCAAATATGATATCATCTACAGGTATACACCCTATATTACACCCCACACACTTCTAGCCTGTGCTATTGTAATACTGAATAGGACACAACGGGATGGAAACATCAGCGTTTCAAAGACAACTAAACAAACTCTGAAATGATTCACACATCACACATACAAATTGTCCTTGAGAAGAGATTTAAGCCTGTAAAACATTAGGAATTTTGGCCTGCTGTTTGATTCTGAGCTATCTTGCAAAGTTTAGATTTTTTTTTGTTTTTTGTTTCTTTTTAACTTTGGATACACTGTTTCTGTGTTTGTGGTGCAAAGCTAACCAGCTGGTGACTTCATGATGCAGATGTGAGAATGAGAATCTGCTCATATAACCAGAGAGTAAGCAGATGGGCTCACTCTCACAAATGCCAAACTAGTCCTTTAAGCATCTTTGGAGCTTTTGTTTTCTCCACACAAACCTGACCTATTAAACTTAGTGCCAGCTGAGCTCTGCTGCCAAAGTGTGGCGTAAACAAAGCCTGCTGAGGAGAGCTCAACAGCCTTGCCACCATTCTTTCCCAGCACCTTCACATCTCCCAAATGTGATCTCCAAAATAAGCTACACTGCTCCAGATTTAAAGTAGAACACCCTCTCTGTGTTCCACCTTTGCTTTCTGCAGCAGGCCTCTTACCCAGGACTTCTGCAACTGTCAGTTTTGCTAAAATGGGTTACATTTATTGATTGGCCGAGGCCTGGGCTTGAGGGGGGGGTCCCCAAACTCAACCAAACCCACATTCATCGTCTGCAGTAGGTCTGTTTCCTCCGCAGGAAGACAATCAAATCAAATCCATCATCAGCACATAAGACAAATGCACAAACATAAGACATAAGACAAATGCACAAAGAACTAAAAGTAAATATGACCTTTCACAGATTCATGTAATAGCTGTAATAACAGTGAGGTGACAGTCTTACTGTGCTGTAATGGGTCATCAGGTCACATTTCTTGAAAAACTCAATGAGTGAATAAGAACTTCTTAGGCCATCATCACCTTATTTCACACTAGAGCTGTGTGGTAACATGATAGGTAGTGTGTGACGATAGAAAGAAATTTCTATTGTTACTTTAATGCTGCAAATCACACACTTGAATGCTTTATTTGTTGATGCTTTTCATTCATGCACATGGAAAGCATGAACAAACAGACCAAACAGAAACATACGTGAAGGAGAGTGAATGTGAACAAGAGAAGGATTGTGACCAGATGAGACAAAATGAGGTGGTCATACCCTGTAAAAGGAACTTCGTCTGTCCTGTGGATTTACATTAGGAATAAATATCTGATACGAACCAGAAAACTGGACAGATTCAACACCACAAACCTCCTGTAGCATCTACACAAGAGTTTTTACATACGATGGAGGTGGGTTTAAAAATGTCACTTTCCTGATTCCATCTAGTCTTCATTAGAATCATCCACTATGTATTAGTAATATCTACACATATAGAGTATACACATCTACACAGAGTCAAAAAGTGTTTTATATTCAACTTTTTATATTTTATAGATTCATTTATTACCTTTTTTTACATGCTTGACTAACACTTATCTATGAAGGTCATAAATAAAAGCTGAAAATTAACAAATACAAACAAACAAAATTAACAAATCACCTGGGACCCAATGAGCCTGGGGATCTGAGGTGAGTCATTAGTGCCCTGCCCTGACCTGTGACCCCGGACCTACTCCCCCACCCTCACCTGTCTGGATGAACCTCCTTGCCCTCACCTCTCTGGATGGACCTCCTCACCCTCACCTGTCTCATCTGACTAGATGGACCCCCTTATGTGCCCCCGCCCTACTGCATCTTTACAGACTGGAACTACATCTGCAAATGGATGTCCATCAGTCCTGGTGCATCTATAGCCTGTCTGTCCATGGGAGTGGGTCTTTCCTTCACTGTGGTTGACCCCAAGGTTTCTCTTTTCCCACTGGGTTTTCCATGCCAAGAAGGAGGGTCTAAGGACGGGGGTTCCCTGGGACATTAATCCATTTCCTTTATCAGCTGTTTATTTGACTGTTGTTTGTTTTCATATCCAACTAATTCTGTAAAGCCCTGTGAGACAACCTTGTTGTGATATAGAACTCTACAATACAATTGAATTGAAATACTATATAGAATCTAAAATGTAATTAAAAATAATCAGCCATGTACTCACCGCATATAAAAGAATTTAGACAAAATTCTGATATATTTAATTATATGAATATGAAGTGACTGCTATCTGAATGTGGGATTTTGGTCATATTATACTATTGCAGTAACTACAGATTATTGCCACAAAAGTAACACTGGGTCTTTATGGGTTAAGATTTAATAAGCTGGAGTCAAGGCTGATGGGTCTATAACTCCTGATCAATCAATCAATCAAATTTTATTTTTATATCGCCAATCATAGCAAAAGTTATCTCATGACACTTTACATATAGAGCTGGGCCAAACCAGACTCACAAGCCAATTTACAGAAACCTCCAGGAGTAAATTCTTGGTGACAGTGGTGAGAAAAAACTGCCTTTTAACAGGCAGAAACCTCGAGCAGACCCCAACTCCTGGAGGATGGCCATCTGCCTTGACCAGTGGGGCTTAAGGAGAGATGGTAAAGGAAGAGAAAAAGAGAGAGAGAGAGAGAGAGAGAGAGAGAGAGAGAGAGAGAGAGACTGATGCTCTATATTACAGCTTAAATGATTAATTGACTCAAACTGATTATTCACCTACAATTTTCCTGAATCAAAGCTTTGTTTCCTTAATTTCACAGACACTTATTGTGACCGGCAGATCAACGCAAACAACATGGAGTGTACCTCAGAAGAGATAAATACAAAAAGCCAGAAAATGTCAATGTTCACTTTTCTGCCTTTTAACAATCACTTACTCCTTTGAACTTTAAGGCATTCGCACAAAAATTTAAAATATTTGGCTTAATTTTTTTTGTTGTGTGTTAGTTCCACCTTAAGTTCTAAGTAAGTGTTGAAGACTGCAGAGCACATACCATTAATAGATGTCATTTGACTTATTTGTTGTTGTTTCAAAATTTTTGTATATACTCTTATACTGTTGTTATTGTTTTTACTTCTATTTACATTTTATATATATATATATATATATATATATATATATACTTTTACATTTTGTGGTTGTTTCAGCTTGCTATACAATAATGGACAAGTTTTTTTCTTTTGTAATTTTTTGAACTTGCTGCTGCCAATTGTGAAATTTCCCTATGGTATGGCATGGTCAATAAAGTCTTATCTTACGTAATCTTATCTTCATTGCCAGACTGGTCTTTTTCACATTTTTACTATCTTCTTTGCCTATTCAAATAATCGTTTAATTGAATCAAAGCAAATAATCCATAGATTAACTGATTACAAAATCAACCGAGAACTGCCGTTTACTCTGTATTACACTCTAATACACCCAGTTGTGTAGTTTATGACTAAGTCTACGTCCATTGCTTCGTTTAAGGGCACAGGAGCTGCTGTGGCATCCAATGAAGCTCTGACCACTTTGAAGCCATCACCAGCCTGACAGACACTCCCCCACCCCCTAAAAAATATGGCCGGACCCTTTTCACCTCCAGCAACCCCCCCACCCCCTCCACCTCCAGGACTCACCCAGTGTTTTCACTGCGATCTGCCGCGTCAGAGGCGGAGGTAGGTTGATGCAGACCAGATCCACATCCTGATGCAGCAGCACGTCGTCGATCCGGTTGGTGTAGAAGGGGACGTTCATCTCCTTGGCCAGCTCCTCCGCCTCCTCCTGCGTCCGGCCCCACAGCGCTTTGACGGCAAAACCCTCGTTCTTGAGCAGCGGGATGATCACCCTGGCGGTCAGGCTGGTACCGAACACGCCGACCCCGGGAAGCATGGCTTGTCTGTTTTGTCTGTCTGACGCGGTCCTCTGTGGTTTCGTTTCTGGGTTCGTTTTCAGGGATGAAGCCCGGTCTGCTGAGTCCGCTAGGTTGGCCATCCACCTGCTGCAAAACACACGCTCGGATGCATTGCCTCGTTGGACTGGCACTAACACCAGGAGGATGGTCCGAAAACAGATACCGATCCGAGCTTCCTCAAGCCGAACTGAGAATTACAGACGCACCATTTCGGTCTTCACCT
>JAPTMW010000014.1:12122374-12133710 GCA_029822955.1 Ostorhinchus angustatus | reverse complement strand
CAAATATGGAAAATGATAATGCCATTGTGGAATTGCATTTTAATTTTCAAGTTAACATTTTAATTTGAATAAAGTCCACTATACACTTCCATACAGCAGAGCGTGGAAATGGAAATGCAATACACTGGGGGGCGCTGTTTTGCATTAGCATTTTAATATTGTCCACTTCAGATCAAGTCATGTATTTGAAAATGGATTGGATAGACTAAGGCTGGCTCAGTTAAATGGACAGTATCCAATTTCTGCCATTAGGGGTCACTCGTCTCAACAACAGTAATCTTTACAGTTTGGGTAACGATACATTTAGTGATGTATATTCACATTTTCTCATTTCTTCTTATAAAAAACCCCAGAAAACTAAAATGCAGAATTTCAATACCTAGTTATATTCAAATATTAACAAATGGCAATGACAAAAACTAGTTAATATTCCCACTGATGCATTGACACAAAAAACAAGGAATGAGAAACAAACCTGCCAATGTGTGGTGAGGAAATGCAACCTTGAATTCATAAAACTATGATTCATAAAGGCCAACACAATATTCATTATAACGGTGTTTTTCCCCTTTTTTTCCTCAGTTGTTTAAAAAGGCGGAAGGTTGAGAGCCCCTGATAAAATGTAAGACAGGTCAACAAAGTGTATAAGTCTTGCTGCTTTCAGTATCTAACCCTAACCCTTTAAAGCATAAATGGTTGTACTTTAGCTTTAAACCTAAGTTTTTAACGTACGTATGTAGTAGTACAGAAACATATTTGTGAGATATATCAAATGCAACACATTAAAATAATAAAAATACAAAATACAATTGTGTTTCTAAACACTTAAACACATCTTATTATGGATTTGCTCTCTATATATGAACATGTTCAAAAACATTATTGAAAATAAAGACATTCCTACCCTCTGTATTCAATGTATTTGTAGATACAGCTTGCAATGGCCATGGCCACAATGGCATAGTACCAGGAGGAGATGAACATGAGGGCAAGACACAAGCTCATCCCCAGGAAGGACAATGCCCTGCAAGAGGGAAAACACACACTCTCTATATATATACATATATAAATATATATGCATGAAAATGTCTTAAATTGAATGAAAGTGGTTCAGAAAGGACTGCTGAGAGGCTTAGACCTGCAGCCTTAGTTAAATAATGAAATTCACAGCTAACAATAGTGTGTACTGTCCTCAAACTGCTTCATGGAACTAATCTCAGTAATAAATGTTAACATCACACAAACCACTGTAGCTGTGGATGTGAATGTAGCTTTGCAATTTTGTGTTAGATGTAGCTATTTGTTTTAATTCATTAACCATCCATCACCAACCAGTGATAGTATTTGAAGCGTGGTCTCCAGTTGGGTGTTCGTAGCAGGGTCTGAACTGCACAGGCCAGGTTGACGAATAGGTAACACATCAGGAAAAACCTATAGGACAGAAGCAAAAGGCCGACAATGTTCTACATTATGACTGGTTACTGGATTTAAGAATGATCTGACTCTACATGTAAGAACGAGGGGTTGTAGTAATGCAAACAGATACTGACATGGAGAGGATGGGAGCCACAGCATCCAGGGAAGCGATGAGGATGCCTATCTCACAGATCCCAGCAGTTAGCAGCAGAGCCCAGGTCGGCTCTCCATTAGCTTTCCCATGACCAAACACCTGAAGAACAGTCAATCATCCATGTGCAAAAGTACTTGTACTAAAAATTAACACATTCACCAGTTCACCCACAACACAACTGAGGGTTCCACTTGAGTATGTTTGAACTGAGGCTTTTACCAACATGATAAACACAGAGAGTATGTTCCCTTTCAAATTAAGCGTGATAACATGCATTTACAGTTCTGTTATAGGCCCTACCTTAACATATATAAGACATTTTCAAGATATAAAAAATGTCCATAACATTCTATGTCCAAGACGGAGTAACTCAAATTTACACCGTTATGTTTTGCTTGTTTACAGTTATATAATGAATGTGCAGGTCCTTCTCTAGCAATAAGAAAAAATCTAATGAAAACCAACAACTGACAAAGCAGACATAGACATGGAAATTATTTATTATAACCACCTGCAGAAAGGCATTTTAGCCGCCTAACAGTTGAAATGCACATGGTATTTTAAATATTTTCATCACTTTACCTTGTGACAGAACTCTCAAAAAAGCAACTGCTTTGTCAAAGAGGCAAACAGTATAAAGGTTTCAGTTTCATTGGAGAAGACTGTCTGACAGCAGTATTCTGAACATAGTGTACACTTGAAACGATGTTGAGTTTTTTTTAGATGGCTTAAATACATTGTGCTGCTGCCTCCGTCCACAGCAGTGCTTTGCACTGAGAGGATGGAATCGCTGTCTGATTTGCCACTTTGATTAGATATACTGCCAGCACTTCAGCATCAGGAATACCAGTTTTGGAACCTAACACTGATGCTAAGCATAATGTGTATGTAATTAGATGGATAAAACACACAGACTGAATTTCCCAACAGGGATAATAAGTTAAGCTTGTGACTTTTTTAGCCATTAACATTTGGCTGTACAGCTAAAAATACATTTTTATGTGGTGTAACAAACTCCAAAAGAGGCAGTATTTATATTTGCTTTATACTAAACTCCCTACAGCTGCTAGAGTCATGATGTATGCATCTCTAACCTGTAAGAAAGGTACAATGCCATCTCGTGCAATGGCCTGCAGCAGACGTGGTGCACCTGTCAAACTCTGAAGCCCTGCCCCACAGCATGAAAAGAACGAGCCAATCACAATGACCCAGGGGGAGGGCCAAGACAGTGTGCCAATCACAAGATTCCCTTTCACAGAGTCACCAAACCTGAATAGAAAAAATATATTCATTATAAATATATTATTGATCTAGCTATTTAGACATGGTTTGCCAAAAATCATAAATAAATACAAACACACATATTTTTACAATATTAAGAAATCAGAGGAGTCTAAAGTTCAGACATTTGCATTTTTATTTACTTACTCTTACTTTTTAAAATGTTCCGTATATGGAATATGTTGTGAAACATAAAATGATTCTTCATACCCTGTCATATAAGATAATATAAGCCACATTTCTAAACTGAAAAAAAAAAACAAAACAAAAAACTATCAGATTTTTTCCCCCCAACATATGCACACCTACTTTAAGATCACCATTTCCAAGATTTAAAATGTGCAAAGCAAACGAATACACCTTGCAGAACAATGTCAAACGTGACATTGAACATGGATTGGATAACACTGTAAGACAATGGCTGCATGAAAGAAAAATGAACACACAGATACAATGCCATGTTTACAAAGTCCATATTTTTTTAGCCTATCGCTTGGTTAACTATTTTTCAGTTTTGATTCATGGCATATTTTATCCCTCTCTACATATTAAGTGATATAGAGTTGTATATGCAGTATGCTGCACATGAGTGTCTCTATAACTGTAAATGCTCAACAGAACTTCTCATGATTTATCTTGATAAGATGATAAGAGGTGTGTAAGGGTAAAAATATGGTACAGCCTCAGTGTAAACAGCCATTTGTAATAAGGCCACGTGAGGACTGAAATTTTGTTTTACCAATCTACCCTAAACACATTATCCCATGGTGCCAACTGGTAATGATTTAGTGCAAAATGTGTGCAGTATGCAATGTGTGTATCTCTTACTTGTCACGAAGTAAAACCCCCTCGATGCAGGCGCCAAACAATACCACACAGCTAATGTCTGATAGCACATGTTAAGTCAAGTAAAACAATTTAAAGCTTTCTTTCGGTATGCTGTATAGCTTCAGATAGTGCTAACAGACTGACAGGAAACATCTCCTTGAGTGTAAGATTCCTTAACTCTACCTCCACACTATTCTGCTTATTATCGTTAACTTCTTTTCATCTGCTAATTTACTTAATGTAATATTAGTATTACTTGAGAGTCATGAAGGTGATTACTCGATAGTAATATTTTATACACCAACAGCACCAGTGTCACAGTAACCACTATCAGGATACAGATGAAAGAGGTGGTAGCGATTGCCAAGATGGTCCCAATAGGAATGGACTTCTGGGCATCTCGCAAGTCCCCTGATCGATTGGAACCAGCCATGATACCTGGAAATACAGAAGTGGTTGAGAAATCAAAAACTATATCTGCACACATGAAATCCAGATAGGTGTGTGGATGTGAATGTGTTCTGTTTAAGAATTTTACCGGTCACAGAAGGGAAGTAAATGCCGACCAGAAGGGTGAAGAAGGTTGTGATGTCATTAACCACATAGGGCATGTAAATATCCTGTTTGGGGTCACCTCCTGAAACGGATGCCAGCTTCTTGTTTTCTACCAGCATACCAAGAGGGCCATATTCTGGCCACATGTTTTCTACAAGGAAAGAAGTAGGAAGGTGAATAATGCAATTTCAAGCAACTTAGGCTGTTCAGTTTTAACAAGCAATGGTCAGAAGAAAACTGGGCAATCAGACATAGGGTCATCCCATTTGAATTAATTCCATGTCAACCTCTCAGATCCCATGAATCACTGTATAAATTAAGCTGAATGAACAGTTCAATCCAAACTGCGAATGCTGCATACCTGAATATTTAACAAAAACACATCATCTCAGTGAATTATTCCCAGTGAGAAACACAGTGTCTTCATTTGCAAAATGATTTTACATGTGAGTGTTGGTGTTGGGTAATGACAATAAAACAATCAGATAAGGAATAACTCAACACCTGCCACCACTTGTCCCAAATGCTTCAGAAAAAATATGAAAGGAATGCATGTGCACGGGACGTCCAGAGTAAAACTAGTTTGCCATGGCCAACAGTTACGTAACATGAGGAATGTCCTGACTATGCACTGAATACAATCTGACCATGTAGATTCCTGCTGAGGAGTTTTTTGTCAGAGCTTTTGTGATTATTTTTTGATTCAAAGTGGTTTTTGACCCAGTATCTTATGCTGTGAATGATGAAAACTGAGGATAAGCTTTAAATAATTTAGGTAATACAGCCAACTGAACTGAATTTTCTCTATTTAAAAATAGGCTGGAACAGTGAGTAGACAAAGCTTTTAGAAAATGTACAATCCACTTGATTGTGCTTCATCTCTTCTCTAATTCATTCTTCAGTGCCCTTCATAACATTTCTTTCCCTCTATTTACAAATCTCTTTGAATCCACTTGTCCTAATACTACCCTGGCACATTCATCTAGTTACTCTGACATAACCGAGAATCAAACGTTGTGTTCCAACCTGAAATGACGCCACTGGTCAATCCAGGGATGCCCTGCACCTCAGTCACATTGTTGTTGTCAAAATATTCATTACAGGTGGCGTTGAGTTCAGGTCCTTCACAGAAGAGATTCCAAAGCTGAGTAGTGACCGTTATGTTGTCTTTTATCTCCGTCTTAAGACACTTGTCAAAGTTCTGGTTCTGCAGTGTGCGATTCCCCAACATGCATACACTGTAGAAAGAACATAAACCACATGTAAAGTAACTTTACTAATTGATTTAAAAGGAAAGCATTTCAACAACATTCCCTGAACAATACAGCTCAAAACAATGACAGAGGTCACTGTAAACTGGACTCACGGAAAGTCAGGCGGCTCAAAGATGGTCTTGATGACTCCAGCATAGATGGCGAGGATGGACAGAATGACACAGGCTAGGAAGACTAGAGCTAGCTTGTTGACATACTTCACCCCCACAAAGACGACAAGGGCCATCAGTGCAAGGCAACATGTGCCATAAACTCGCATGTTATTCAGCAGAGCATCCACCTCATCCTCCTTCCTCTCTGCTACGAAGATGGCTGCCTTAGGCACGATGTAGGTCTGTAAGAACACAGGTAGGGGATGGGAACACCATGAAAAGGTACAGTGGGTCAGATTTACAAAACAAAAGATGCATGAGCGCACAGTCCAAAAAAAAAATACACACATGGAAGCAGCAAGGTCTGAGGCTGATCTAATAACAATGTACAAATGTAGGAGCACAGCTGCAGCCTGTTCACCTTAGTAATGACAGATGCAATCTACTAAGAGCAGCGCAAATTAGCACAGCACTAAATTGTGTATAAGCACACCTGAAGAGGGAGGGGAATACTACATGAGTGCAGTCTGTTACCTGTAATCTGTCAAACATAATATGCATGTATTCTCACAGGAAAGAAGAGAATTTTGGCCTGAAATACTAGAAAGTTGCAAAATCCAGCCTTATCATTAAAGTTCATTAAACCTCTGCTTGACCTCTTGTACTGCCTCCTAGACCTTTGGGAATGTTATTTGCCTCTGTACTCTTCATATTGGTGACCTCAGGACCAGGGACAGCGCAGATGAAAACACTGAAACCTGAGCTACAAAAGCCACAACACACTGCAAAGAGGCCAAAACTTATAGGTTTGCCAGAGATTTTAGTGCTGCAGGTATTGCCTCTCTTCTTGCTACTTGTAGGTTTTATGATGTCTTCAGTTTCCTCCAGTAAATAAAGAATAATGTGCTTCAGTAACAGATATACTCTGAAAATGCCTTCCAATGGCATTCCAAATTAATTACCACCTGCTGTCTATGTCTGCAACACCTCCTTCATGTATAGCTATCACAGCCTTGCCAAGTGCATATGAATTTCTTTCATTAAATAATGGCAAAATTGGCAGTAAGCTCTCTACTGCCTTAATACATCTGGTTGTGTGACTAATGGAAATGCTCTTCTCCCTGAAATCTGTGACCCAAATACAAGCGCAAACCAGGGGCAAACACAACCATTCACACTTTTCTAAAGTGCAAAGAGCAAGTAAATCTGTCTCATTCACAGACACTGACCAACAGAATCTCTATAGTACCAAGGATGTACATGGAACCAGCAAAGGTTGTGCCCAGGTAGAAACATAGCCCAACAGCTCCACCAAACTCTGGACCAAGAGATCTGGAAATCATGTAGTATGAGCCTCCGGCTGTGGAGAAAAGAAAATGAACAGGAAGTTAAAGACACCTCGAGAATGAGATCAATGTTTGGCTACTAATAACTCTTGTTAGATCTTCTGTTGATTTCTTGTCCAATAATAACAAAGTCCTACCTGGCACAACACCATTAGTAGCAATTGCACTCATGGATATGGCTGTCAGCATGGTCTGTTGAGAGATAACAGGGACAAAAACATCATCTCACTTTACATGCTTTTACTTAAGGTTCAGTTTGTGTTCCTAAGAAATGTTATTTTCCCATGATCCTTAGTCAAGAACATGCTTTGATACAATTGGAAGAAGATTACTGTCTATGAACTCAGGTACTGAAACAAGGACATTTTGTGATGAAGTTACCACGCATCCTTTCTTGATTTTCCATAGAAATGGGGTCTTTTGATGGGGGTAATCTAAAATTTAGTCTGTTAAAAATACTTCTTAGTGGCTTATACAATAAATCTATTGGACTGGTAATTGACACCAGCTTTTCTGTGAAATCCATCATTGTGACAAAGGATATTTATTCAGTGAGTCACCTAACAGAGCTTCCAGGTAAGAAGTGCACGGAGAAGGACAGCGAGACACAAGATAAGAGGAACAAAGAAAGAGAAGAGAAGGGAATGGAATGGAATGGAAGTTCAACTCTTAAAAGGTGACTCTGAGAACGGAGGATGAAAAGTATGGCAGTACCAAAGACGAGGACAAAGGAAAAATGGGGGAGGGGGAGGGGCAGCAAGGAGAGCAAGGATAAGGGCATGTCCAAGATAAACCCTGTGTTCTTTACTGGGTGTCCGGTTTAACGTGGCAGACAAGCTGGAGTAAAGCCAATTAGCTGACAATTTTATCTCCCATTTCCTGTGAAACCCTAAGCTGCTAAACTGTACAGCAGCTTGGTCTTGGCTGCAATTGAATGAAGGAGTTCAGTGTACAACATACTTCCCTGATGAGACCTAAGGATACCTCTCAATTCCTGCAACACACAAGAACATATGTAACTTACAGGCTCTTTTAACAGTTTTCCATCATTGTGCCTATACTATACCATGCGTCAGTCATGAAGAGCCATTCATGTAAAGAGGTGAATAAGTTGAACAAGGAATGTCTCATGAGCCTTTGGTGCTCTCTGTTAAGTGTACAATTATTTTTGCAGATATGATGTCTTTTCCTGTTAAAGCGAAACAGTTTAGGTTCTGAAACATACTGAAATGTAAATATTGGAGAAAAAAATGAGGCCTGAAGAAGTGCGATCCAATGAATATGCGTGCAGATGATTAAACAATTATTACTACAAATAAAAATAAATGAAAAGAATTAACATTCAGTTAACTTATCCAAAGAACAAATAAATTTTATATGTTAGCAACAGAATTCAAAACATAATGATGAATTTTCTCCATGACTCATGATGTTTTCTTGTTACATATTTTACATGACTTTCATTTTGCAAAGCCATGCGTAGTTTTTATCTTGTTACATCTTTTACTGTTCTTTTGTTATTCTGTCTTTATTTTGTTTTTTGTCTTGTTCTACCATTTTCATCTTGTTACACCAGTAATGTTGTTTAATGTTTCTACTGCAGATTGTTTTCCTCTTAATATGCTGTCCAGTAGATTCACAAAGGGATTGTCATGTCTTTGTGTTGATGTTGTTGTGCAATCTGCAGGCCAACAGTAATCATGACATACTGGAAAGTAATCTGTACCCTTTGCATGAAGCTAATGAAGCAGTTAGTGCATCACTGAAAGTCTGTGTTTATGTAAACTAAACAGAGAGCAGGTCCCAGTAGAATCATCCTCCTTCACTAAGCCCCCTTGTTTTCTACTTGAAAAACAAATCTATTGATTTAATCATGGAAACTCTGGTTCTTTTGACTGCCATAAAACAAAAACACAAGCCTGTATAGGCAACCTTTAAACAGAGTATTTACAGGAATCAGAAATTTTTGCTTATTAAGACATCTGACATTTTCCCCCCAATTTTTAAGATTCTGGACAGTTCTTTTGTCTTACATTTGAAGGTGAGTTGTATATATGTTAGGGTGACCATATTTTGATTTCCCAAAAAGAGGACACTCAGATACTTGATCACACGCCATGTAAGTACTGTAGTATTCTGTGCTAAGTGCCTATAACCCCGGACAAAATATTTCAGTGAAACGGGCAACTTGAAATTATTTTATTTTTCTATCTGTAGAGGTGTCATAAAAGCTGCTGTGTGTATGTACTTGTGTCCTTTTTTTTGGGACTACTTCTATTTTCAAGATCTGGCAAGATCAGGTTTTGCTTTACCTGATCTTACTACGTGTTTTAAGTCAAATATGAGGCTGGAATAATAGATAGAAACAAAAAGCAAAACTGAATGTGTATAGGTTTTTACTGAATAACCCAACTTATCATTTATACATGTGCATTACGGATCAAATCTACATGGTACAAAACATTTAGTAACAGAATACTGTTAACTTCATTGCACTTCATTTTCTTTAGACACTTCATGTTGTTCATATTTATTCAGGTTATTCACATCTAATTGTTAAAGGATAAATTATTACTGTACATATTTTCATAATTCAATGTTATTTTTTGCCTTATTTATAGGCATAACTTGTATTTTTAACTTGGTTAACTTGTATTTTTTTTTCTCACATTAAACCAAGAGGAAAATTTGGAGTCATTATTTATAGGTTATTATGCTATTATTTTACTTGAGACCACAATTGGTCTGTATGTTTCCCTGAACTAAAACAACTTTGACACCTTTGACTTCAGTATAATTTTTGCACTTTAGAACCTTTGGTGGGCCATATGCTTGATGCCCCTGCTATACAGGGTGTATCAAAAAAGTAGACTCTCACGCAATTTACAATTGAATATTTTCATGAAATGTCTTTGTTTGCATACGTTGGTATGGACATCCTACTTCGGTCCATACCAAAATGTATCGCATAATTTCATGCATGACTAAGCACAGGCCGAGTTTCCGGTGGGCAAAAAAAAATGTTTTCCTCCAAAAAATGAAAGGGTTCAAATTGGATGAAAAATCTTAAACTGTGATGCAAAATGTGAATTTTTGTTTTTCTCCGCTACGATACTCAGATTAAATGTTTGTTTCCTGCTATTTGCACTGGGGCAGTGGGTGTATGGAAATGTGCGGGAGGGTCACATGGTGGTTTGCAAGTGATCACTACTCAACCACATCCTGAGGAGGATATTTTGAGGAGTTAGTCACTAACTTACCCAATTTTTATCCACAGCTGAATAAAAGGAGTTATGTAAAAACATCAGAAGTATGAAGCCCACATTATGCTGTGACTACCCTTGCTCAAAACAACTTTTAATCAGGTGTAAAGAATTTATGGTTGTCATTTTTCTTGTTGACCTGTGTTCAGTTGGTTACACAACCAATCTGACCCCAATCTCAGACCTCATACAGGTGATTAGGTGGAAAAACATGCCATGCCTCTCTGGCATGTTCAATGCATCCCAATGTACATGTCCAAGCATAAGAAAGGCTGTCCATTGCAACAGTGCAAATGGCAGGAAACAAAGGGTTAATCTGAGTATTGCAGTGGAGAAAAAAACAAAATTCACATTTGCATTACAGTTTAAGAGTTTTCATCTGATTCTAACCCTTTAATTTTTTGGAGGAAAAAATGTTTTGACCAGCTGGAAAAGGAGCCTGTGTTCAGTCATGAATGAAATTATGCAATAAATTTTAGTATGGACATCCTGCTATCTGTCGATACCAACATATGCAAACAAAGAAATTTCATGAAAAATATTCTATTGCAAATTTGGTGGACACTTTTAGGAGAGTCTACTTTTTTTTGATACAACCTGTAGTGCGTCTATGGACAAGTCTGTCCATCTCCACATCCACAGGCAAGACCAGTGTCTTTCACTGCTGTACTGTCCCATATATCATTGGAATGTGCAAACTCTTTTCTTCCAGAGGGATTTAGAACTTTTCTGACTGTGACAGTGACTGTGACAGTGACAGACATTGGAATTGCCTTTGCACCTCTGCATAGGCATGTAAAGAGTTTTTCCTGTGAAAAACAATGAAAACCGGACATTTTTGCTAACTTATAAAAACTGCTGGGACGCTCCAGACAGGACGTGAAAAGAGGACATGTCCAGGCAAAAGAAGATCTTTGGTAACTGTAGTCCTACTGAGTTTTATGTACTGTATTCATATGGTTACAGGAGTGAGATTAATCTACATTGTACCTGGAGAAAGACTGATTTTTAAGTGTTGTTAAATCCAACAGTTTCCATAAAAAAAAGGAAATACAGTTGTGTTCAAAATTATTCAACCCCCACAGTAGATAAGTGTTTTTGCAAGTTTGACATTTATTTTTCATCTT
>JAPTMW010000014.1:12016784-12026930 GCA_029822955.1 Ostorhinchus angustatus | reverse complement strand
CTTGCTATTTTTTGCAATATGTTGGTACTTTGTAGACCAGCAAATCTGAAAATATTTCAATTCCAATATAACTGTCAGGTTGTTTACATATAAGAACCAGTTGGATTGGAAGAGATCCACAATTTAATTGGGTGCCTTTGTTATGAATGCAGATTTGTATGACAAAAATCACCCAGTCCTGTGATGCATTCTGGTTAATACAGCCTGTCCATGTCCTTAGGGCTGCAGTGATGGGGCTGAGCTCGGTCACAGCTGCGTCGTCTCAGGAGATGCTGCCCTACACAGGCAGGCAGAGTCAATATGTCACAGACTGTTGGAAAACCCCTTCACACACTGCCATCCCCGGGTCAGACAACTCTAATATTTATCACTCTCACCCTTGTGTTTATAGACTCTTTGTCTGCAAACAAACACACACTGCCCACAGTTGTTTTGGGAAATCAGAGGAGGGTTCATACAATACAAGATACATACAATGTCTCTGTAACCTGATTAAGGTGATCCTGGAATGGAATGGAAGTCTACTTGAGTGTATGTCCGTTGAGTGTCTGTGTAATAATTTAATACCAGGTTTTGGTACAGCCTAACCTTTAATATACAACTTTGAACATTATCAGTCACTGAAGCCCTGAAAATAATGAGTGTTGTAAAGTAATTCTGGTTAATATGTTATCCATAAGATAAGGCTGTACCTGCATAATCTACTTGTCCCTGGCTTTAGCTGTCAAGCACTACTATTATTAATTGTGCACTGGTTTTCAGGTCATGTATTTTAGTACATAATTCCACAAACCTTGTCTATGCTGTTCAGGCTTATTTCATATCTCCTTCTCACTGAACCATATAAACACTACTATACAGTACTTTTACATACTAAGTGCAGCCTGTGACAACTTCTATTTCAAGTTGTATTACTGAAAACCATTATTAATATTAATATGCATTGCAACAAGTATGTCATTAATGTACCTCTAAGTGATATTTCACCCCAAAGTGATTCATTCATCTCACTGTGTGTTTATAGTTGGACCCTGCAGCCTACGTAGACACCTGTTTGTATCTGTACTGTAGTCTGGGTCCCAAAGACAGGGAAGCAGCAGTGTGTGACACCCTGGCAAGTTATGCAAGAGAATGTGCCCAGCAACATGTCATCATAATGTGGAGAACAGCCAGCCTCTGTGGTAATGAAATATAGCACAATAGTATGACCAGTACTCTGTGACTGAGATTAGATTACATTTTTGGCAAACCACCCTCTCTGTCTATTGGACCATTTCATATATGCAGGTGTAGGTGACTGTTATAATTAATGAAGGCCGTTTTACATTTAGATGAATCAATTACAATCTCTGGGTTTGCCCATAATTTACTGGAATAGCTTTCTGAATATTTTGATGTAACATATATGATTAAGAAGTGAACGAAGTGAACAAGTATCATGAGATTAACCATCCTAGTCTATCAAGACCATATTTGGACAGAACAGTGAAGCAGGTGATGCATGACGGTGAAAATAGCCCAACTAACACTAAAGCTAACTTCCCAAAATGGCTACTCTAACACTGTTACTCTAAACACCACCACATAATGCAACAACTTGCTAAACATTAACTTATACAGTTGTGCTTTACACTAGCTTAATGTAGATACCAAGAAATGTATAAAACATGCAAATTAGCATAACCAGGCCTAATCAGCAAGCTAGCAGGCAAACCAGGATTTTCTAAATTAAACTAAAGCTATTAGCTAGCAGTAGCTAGCTAATGCATCTACCTTATGCTAAAAGACAGAGCATTGTTAAGTAAAAGTATATTTCTCATCAGTATAAGTTCTTAAAACATAGTGTGTGCCCACTTGAAAACCCTCTGCTTGACTTATCAGGTGCACTACTGCCACCCAGTGGCCTAACTTATCAGTGCATGCCAAAGTTCTGGACAGACGGACGGACAGACGACCAACTGATGACAATACCCTGTGGCCAGTGTGGCTGGGGGTAAAAACTACACATCATATAGAAATTTTTAAAAATGAATGTTTTAATAGACAGGAGCTTTTATAGTCTGACCACAAGTAAGTAGGCAAATAAAACCATGACTAAAAAAAGGCTTAGCTAGTCTTTGTAGAGAGAAATTTGCATGTTTGTAATGACCATGAATTCTAACCATGTTTGCTGCATTTTTAAAGGAATAGCGACATTAACAGCTATGGTTTTCTTCCTGCTATAGTGTCTTAAAAAAATTATTAAAATTGCAAAAAAATCAATCAAAACCCACAAATGAATAGGACTACAAATAGTCAATAAAAGAGAGAAAATGTAAACAGGCAAGCCAGGTTATGGTCCATTATCACCAACTGAACACTTCCTTTTTTGTCTTTGTCTTTCCAGCTCGAGTGTGTCCCAGAGGTCAAGTGTTTTCTGATTGTGTGTCTTCATGCCCCTCTACCTGTGCGTCCCCCCAGGCCCCTGGGCCCACTTCTGCCTTGGGCCAGTGCAGGGAGGAGTGTGTAGGGGGCTGTGAGTGCCCACAAGGCCTCCATCTTTACCAGGGGCAGTGCCTGAAAAAGGACGACTGTCCGTGTTTCCATTGCAGACGCACTTACCAGTCTGGGGACAGGATACAGCAGAGATGCAACACCTGGTGAGGGGCCTGTGTGTTTTTTTATATTATTCCACATATGTCATCCTTGACAGATACTTCTATGTACCCTTGATTGTTCCAGTGTGTGCAGTGCAGGCCAGTGGCAGTGCACTGAGGAGAAGTGCGCTGCTCAGTGCACTCTGATGGGGGCGCTACAGGTCACCACTTTTGACAAAAAGAGGTATTCACTTCAGGGAGGAGACTGTCCCTTCACTGCTGTTGAGGTGAGAGTCATACTGTATATCCACATCCACTCTAGGTTTAATAGCCTGCTTTGTGCTTATGATGTACGTGTGTTCAGGACTTTGTTAACAGAAAGCTGGTAATAAGTATACGCTGTGGGGAGGGTACCACAACAGGAGGGAGAGGAGGAGGAGGAGGAGGAAGAGGAGGACTGGGATATCTGAGGGAGGTGACAGTCACTGCACTTCACACCACAGTTACCATCACAGACACTGGTGAGATGGTCCAAAAAATGCACTAAAACACTTGCTAATTAACATCATAGTGGTGGAGTCACATACTAACCAAAATAGAAAAAAGAAATATATATTCTGTGACATTTCCCTGACTTCTTATTACCCTGCCACCCGAAGGGGAGGCAAGGGGTATTGTTTTTGGTTTGGTTAGTTTCTTTGTTACCCTGCCTCCTGAAGGGAGCAAAACTATTGGTTGAATTCACACTAAATTTGTTTATAGATTGCCAGTGACCCAGAATAGATCTTATTACATTTTGGGAAAAGTTGGTAAAAGTAAAACATTTGTATGATTTTTCTAATCTTTTTTTCCCCATTTACTTATACAGTTGGCCTCATAAGTTTACATACCCTTGTAGAATTTGTGATTTTTTTTGGCCGTTTTTCAGAGAATATGAATGGTAATACAAAAACCTTTATGTCACTGATGATTAGTGGTTGGGTGAATCCATTTATTATCAAACAAATGTGTTTGCTCTTTTTAAATCATAATGACAACAGAAACTATCCAAATGACCCTGATCAAAATTTCACATACCCTGGAGGTTTTGGCCTTATAACATACACACAAATTAACACACATAGATTTAAATTGTTATTATAAGTAATCATCCTCGCCTGTGATCTCTTTGCTTGTAATTAATGTGTGTATATAAAAAGTCAGTGAGTTTCTAGGTTCCTGACAGACCCCTGCGTGTTCCTTCCAGTGCTGTGCAACGTTTGTGTGTGAGTGAATGCTGAGTCATGGAGAAAGCAAAAGAATTACCAAAGGATCTGCAGGAAAAGGTCATTGAACGATATAAAGCAGGCAGAGGATATAAAAAGATATCCAATGAGTTGAGAATGCCAATCAGCAGTGTTCAAACTTTAATAAAGAAGTGGAAAATGAGGTATTCTGTTGAAACCAAACCACAGTCAGGTAGACCAACAAAGATTTCAGAAACTGCCAGGAAAATTGTTCGGAATGCAAAGAAAAACCCACAAATAACTTCAGCTGACATATAGGAGTCTCTGAAAAAAAAGTGGTGATCCTGTTTCAAAAAGTAAATAGGCACTTGAATAAAAATGGGCAGCCTGGTCGAGTTGCCAGAAGAAAACCTTTATTATGCCAGTGCCACAAAGCAGCCCACTTCCAAAATGCCAAACAGCACAGAGACAAGCCTCAAAACTTCTAGAGCAAGGTTATTTGGAGTGATGAGACCAAAATTGAACTTTGTGGCCACAACCATCAATGTTACATTTGGAGAGGAGTTGGCAAGGCCAATGATGAAAGGTACATCATTCCTACCGTGAAACATGGAGGTGGATTGCTGATGTTCTGGGGATGTGTGAGCTACAAAGGCATAGGGTATTTGGCCAAAATTGATGGTAAAATGAATGCAGCACGTTATCACAAAATACTGAAGGAAAACCTGCACTCATCAGCCCGGAAGCTGCACCTGCGATGGTCTTGGATGTTCCAACATGACAGTGACCCAAAACACAAGACCAAGTCGACCTGTCATTGGCTACAGCAGAAAAAAGTGAAAGTTCTGGAATGTCCATCTCAGTCTCCTGACCTCAATATCATTGAGCCACTTTTGGAAGATGTCAAATGCACACTTCATGCCAGACAGCCCAAGAACTTAAAGGAACAGGAGGCTTTTTGCCAAGAAGAATGGGCATCTTTACCATCTGAGAAAATAAAGTAATCCACAACTACCACAAAAGACTTCAAGCTGTTATTGATGTTAAAGGGGCCAATACAGAGAATTAAGAACTAGGGAATGTAAACGTTTGATCAGGGTCATTTGGATAGTTTCTGTTGTCATTATGATTTAAAAAGAGCAAACACATTTGTTTGATAATACATGGATTCACCCAACCACTAACCATCAGTGAAATAAAAGTTTTTGTATTATCATTCATATTCTCTAAAAAAATGGCACTTGTTCCTTTCATTTTCATTGACAATATTTAACACATTGGGTTTTTCGCTTCTCTGAAAGCAAATAAAAGCAGTGGCAGGAATTTATATCACATCTTGTTTGATAAAGTTTTAGGTAATATCATAGTTGCTGTGTAGTTAGTAATATAATAGCCACATAAACGCTTGGTTTTAATGCTCAGTATATCTGGATAATATTAGACAGAAATTCATGTAACATGGCAATAACTGGGGAAAATAATCTAATGTTAATTTAGCAACTATATAATAATCTGTCATCAGCTATATCAATATTCTGATTAAAAATGCTAATATGGTAATAACTGGTTAGTATAATCAAACTAGACTTTCCTGAAGGAAATATAACCCGTGTGCTTGCCTCTCACCGGATTGGTGAACTTACAGCTAGGTGCAATGTAAAAGCAAGAAATTGCTCCCCTTCACTTTATATGTTGAATCTGTGTGTCAGTGTTTGTGGACTGACACCACCACAGACTTTCTGTAGACCTGTATTCAGATGAGAAGCCTCCTACAGTCTGTGTCAGTCCTGTTAAAACATTGTTTAAATAGGCTTCTTTAACTGAATAGCTCCATGTGTCTGTGTATGTGATCCCTGCTGAGCTCATTCATTTCATATAGAGAATTTATGGGAAGGTTTTGAGCTTTATTATATTTACGTTTTAATATATTTATTTTTATTGTGTTCATTATTTATTATTTCCATTTATTTAATTTTAATTTTACTGTAGCTATATATTTTCATCTTTTTAGTTTTTTTGGGGAGCCTTAATGATCTTAATTGTCTGCAGCTGTGTCACAGAGACCACAGGGGCTGTTACCATGACAGTGAGCCATGCAAATAGTTCAGAGACAGATACAGATAGTCTTTTATGCACTGAAATGATGTGAAAGTGTGCCCGAACTCCTGCGAATTTTGGGAAAACTGTAAATGATAGGTGAAAATGAAAGTGACTGTGAGTGGCAGAAGGACCTGGGCAACAAACAGATGTAGGGTTTTTTTTCCCGTACTGTGAGAAATGACTAACCTAGGGCAGTATAAAAACACTCAACTCACCAGGAGCAAGAAGATCTGTTTGGTTCAAATTTGGATTGGTTTGAATAGGAGCTGAGGAGGGATTTACCTCTAAACTACTGCCTGCCATTTCACTTTAAATAGAGCTAGGTCTTCAAACTTGGGTTCATATGAATCCCATTAACCGTGGCTTCATTTTTGTGAAAGATCATTTGCCTCCTATATACCGTTTGGCTGGGAGGCTCGAGATGTTCAGAAAATTTTCAGGTAATTTTTGCTGCTGTTCGACTCTAGCCGATGACATCACCAACTGATAAAAGTCACATTTTGCCTCAACCAAGGGTGTTTTGAAGACTCGCCTATCGAAAACCATAAACCCCATCCTCATACCGAAGTCATCTTTGGAGAGATGACAAAAATGCCTGCGTTTTAACGTTTAAATGAAATCTGTAGGTGAAAGTATGGTGAAGCAGCAGCGGTCGTACAAAAGTCAACTTTTTTGTTGCTCCCACTGAAAATGATTGGGGTTTTTCTTTGCATTTTTGTGCGCCAACCGTAAGTGATATTGATACACCTTGATGACATAAATTATCTTTGGGCAAAGCTGAACATTTTTCGTCTTGACCGAATAATTTTAGGACGAATCATTTGGGAATGGTAGCCACTTGAAAATGGCCCAATTAATTTCGGATGGACATTTTTGACTGTTTTTTTTCACAATTTTAACGAAATCCGTGCATCGGACTGTCAGTCCAAATAGATAGCACATCTTTTGACACCAGACTGCACATTTTTACAATTATATGTTTTGGTCTATTTCCAACAATGTGGGTGCATTTTTTTTCCAATGTTTTTTGTATAACAATAATAATAATAATAATAATAATAATAATAATAATAATAAATATGATGAACAATAGTCCCCTGTGCCTTGCATTACATGCAAGCACATGGGGAATAATAAGTCATAATAAATATGACGAATAATAGTCCCCTGTGCCTTGCTTTACATGCAAGCACACAGGGAATTAACTTAATTCTCTTAATTCTCTGCTATTGGCTTAATAACACTGGGGAACAATTTGAAAAAAAAATTCAGTTGAGTTAGATTGTTATGCCGATTAAAACTAAAATTGGCATGCTGATTTCAAAATTGCAATCAGTTTTTTCTAGCACGTCAAGCTTTTTCTCCACAGTTTACCCTCCAGATCAGCAAAACTCCACTGATTAGCTGTAGTAAGACTTTCCAGCTGATTATGATTGGACTCATCTACAACTAAGTGGCAACTTGTTTATGCAGTCACAATTGAGAATTGTCTGCAGCTCCCAATAGGTCAGTACTAATATTACTGTAATTACAGTAGCCATATCCTTTGCAAAAACATAATAGTGTTAAATTAACATTGCAGTCATGCCTGCTTCTTTCATATTTCATTGAATGTCAATATTTGAAAGTTTTTATAAAACAAACACATATCTGTTAAGTACAGTTTTTTCATATTTTAAGAAATGGGGATCCTATAGTTCAAAAACTTGACGTGATAGAGAAAAACTGAGATCAGTTTTGGATTCTGCACCCAAAAATTTGTTAAAACAGCTGTCAGACCTAACTCAACAAAAATTGTGTTCCCCAGTGTAATATTTAATTGAAATTAATTAACAAATAGAATGTTAACCAAACTGTATAACTGTGTAACTGTTAATGTAAAGTGCTACAAAACTAATAATTTATCAAAGCAACAGTTACAGTTTGCTGAGAAAAGTCATTGGGACTCTTACTTACTGTTGGCATTGTAACTTGTAGGTACAGTGACACTGAATGGAAAGAGAGAGGCGTTACCTGTGGTGACGGGGGACCTAGTTGTGCGTAAGGCCTCATCCTTGTTCCTTCTCATCCAAACTTTTGGAGCCCAGCTGCTCTGGCACCTGGATGGACCCCTGGCCCTCATCACCTTGCAGCCTGGCTTTGCAAACAAGGTGACTGTCTTTTTCATATGGTTCATTCTTTTTTCTTTTTCTTCCAATTTAAATGCCCAGACTTTTTGCCATAATATTTTCAAATTAAAATATCTAAAAATGGCTATATTTGTATGTATATCAAATTTTCCAGAAACCAAATTATTTAATGATAAGTAACAGGCATATTATGCTATATAGTATAGATATGCTTAGACTAGGAAGAATATTATTGTTATTAATTATTTAAGGAGAAGGGGTGGGAGGTTATAAGCTATGCTTCTTCTCACTCCTTTTCGTATTATGTCTCATGTCTTTTTTTTAAGTGTTTTGTTTATTTATTTTCTTCTGTTTTGATGTTAACATCAATCAATTTGTCCAGCAGTTTTTAAAATTGATAATTAAGTTATTTTAAGTGTCTTATAAGTGTCTTAATAATATAAGTGTCTCATAACTTGAAGCTATTTCATTAACATTAAATGTCTGAACTGGAATTGAAATAAACCTGAATGTCATTAAATGTAATGTGATTACTATGTGTATTACTATGTGAGATTTCTCTCTACATTACCTCTGGAAATGGTGGTGAAATAATACCTCCCATGATCCTACACTACTTCACAATGCCATTACCCCACCCCCCGAAGAAGAGGTGAGGGTATTGTTTTTGGTTCGTTTGTTTTGTCTGATTGTCAGCAACTTTACGCAAAAACTACAGGACCAATTTCCATGAAATTTTCAAGAAAGGTGGGAGGTGGTCCAGAATAGATACCATTAAATTTTAGTGAATGTAGGTCAAAGATCATTGTCGAGGTCACCAAAAAAATGTTTTCACAATGATATGAGATAGGGCAAATCAGGTAAACCGTTGGCAAGGGGCGGGGTTTGTTGTGCCTGGCACCACTTGTTTAATATAATGTTCTTGTGTCACTCCTGATTAAGAGCCTTAATAGCAGAAGGTACATACTATTGTTGCAAATAATGTGATTGGGTGTTATTATTCATTTATGAATATTAATTACCTTATAATTTGTAATAGCAAAATTATTACATTTTACCATTAGGTTGAGAAAACTCGTTGGGGCACCACCGTTCATTTGGTTTTAAGTCCGAATAATGGGAAAAGATTTATTATTAATCAATTAATTAATTAATTATTTAATTAATTAATTGATAATGTGAATCAGTTCATATCTGAAGTGCTACATGACTTTGAGATCTTTGTTTCTGTGAACAGTGACTTAAATTCAGGTTATCCAGACAAAGAAACACCTTACAACTTCTGTATATAAAATTAATTTATTAATCTAAATACTAATAAAGATATGAGTAAATGAAGAATGTACAAACACATAAAACACACAGATGACACAGAAGACATTCATGAATAGACAAACAGACGAACGGTTCAAATGGTGTATCTTTAGTTTGGTGGATAGGAGAAAGAATGTTATTAGGATTAGATGTACAACTAACTTCACCTAAACTAGGTTTCATCACCATGGGCTGAAAGACACAGTTGGACTCACGGGATGACGTGGAGACTGTGTTTTGGTCTGGGGAAGAAAACACGTGTTGAACAGGGGAAGCGTCCTTTGTTGTCCGGGTGACGGAGTCCCACAATGGCAGAAGATCTGGAGGTCGGTTTGATCGTTGGATGGGGACACAGGAGAGGAGCAGAGGTCACGCTGTTGGCCGGAGGTTCCTCTTCGGTCCGGGTCTGGCTGGTTGGAGCTGATTGGAGGGTTCTTCTCCGGATTCAGGACTGATGTGTTTTGTCTTGGAGGTTTCTTTCCGGTTCAGGGGGAACTTTGTCCCGAAGCCGAATTTCACAAGCGGCAGGAGCTTGTGGGTAGCAGCCGGAAATCACCATCAGTTGCGGTCCATGTTAGACCAGCAGGACCAGTGCAGATGCAGGCGGGCCGTCTTCGTCAAAGGCGGGGAGCGGAGACGAAGGTTCAGGCTGGAGCTTACTCTAGGCCTCAGTGTCCAGCGCTGCTTTGGATAAGCAGGGCAATGAAGAGTGTGTGTCGGGGGAGCATGCGTGCGTTGTCGGGCAAGCCCAAGAAAGTTGAAGCAAAGAGCAAAAAAAAGCAAAAAAGTGAAAAAGCCAAA
>JAPTMW010000014.1:11899265-11909573 GCA_029822955.1 Ostorhinchus angustatus | reverse complement strand
TATGTCCAAAGTCCGGCCCGGGGCCAATCACGGCTCGCAGTCAAATCTGTACGGACCGCAGCTTCGGTTTTATATGGCCCGTTCTGACTGTTGAACACAATAAATAAGGGGTTCAGATTTTTTTATCAACTTGTTGGAAGTTTATGATACTCCATACAGTTTGTTTCATGTTATCTGACTCCAGATGTGAAAGAAAGATGGAATTGTTTTTTGTTTTTATTTGTTCACACCTGAGTGGCTTAGAATTGGTTAAATTGCCATTTTAAAAAAATATATTGTGACTGTGAAAGTAATATTGTTATAGGACAGTGCATTTATATGTAATTTTTACTGTTTAAAAAATGTCAGAACGTACCACTGGCCCCTTGTAATCTCCACATTGTCAGATCTGGCCCTCTTTAAAAACAGTTTGGACATACCTGTTGTAGAAGATGGTAGTGTTTCCACAGTAACTACAGAGCCTATGAAAGTCTTAATGTGTCATATCTGATGACTATAGTATGATAAGATGAATAACTGTATTTGCACCAATTATTTTAACATATTAATAGAATTAGTGGATGAACAGGTATAAAACCTTTTTTGTTTTTCAACTTTGAGCCAACTCAAACAGGCCTAGTGTAAAACCCAACCAATATCTGTAAGCCTCATGGATGAGAAAGGTGCAGAGTTTTATTTTGCTTTTCTGTGCCAGTATGCTGTATTAAATCTGCATGGTGAGCACGTAGTGCACACTTACAAAATTGGTAGAACACCTTCGAGTCACCTCTCACCTGAGGTTGAATCCAGTCTCTCAATATAAACTCTTTTTCCCACTCTTTCGAATATTTTTTCCCATATTTACCCCACTTTTCCCCACTCGTTGTGTTTGTTTCTCTCCCTGACGGACTCTCTCTGATGAGTCAAGTGCTGCTGTGCATGCGTGAGTACAGGTGGGGGTGGTAACCAAGAAACAGGGGAGTGGAATGGTCTTAGAATAGGACAAATGTGTATGTGTTTGGCTTTGTTGTGGAGAACAGCGGGGAAATTCAGAAGCGGTTCATACAGGGCGCAAAGCAAGCCCAAATAAGCAACTACACTTTGGAAAACAAGCCCAAAAACCCGCAACCCACAACTGGTGATATTTCCAAGCAGCTTTACAGAGAAACAAGCCCAAACTTGCTTATAATAAGTGGAGTTGCCAACTATTTTCACTGCTGCAACAAACATACAACAGGAAATTTATGTAAGACGCTTACCGCAGTACATCACATGTCCAGATGTTTAGCATGTATATGGTGCAGCATGTGTATGGTGTTTACTTTTTTACTGTCAGTACACTAATGTATAGCATTAACTCACCCATGACTCTTGGCAATACCCTTTTGTCCATATACGATCACTTCTGAGTCTGCAAAGCCAAGATGGTGATAAGCAAAATACAAACCTTAACTTAAGTCTAAAAACCGCTGAGTGACGTTACTGTGGTTCTGTCCACTTCTTCTATAAAATCTGTAGTTCCACTAGTGATGCATACCATATGAAAGATTAAATTGCTTAATAAAAGCAGTCACGTTGCTGACAATCAGTTTAATTCCCCCTTCTTCCCCTTACCACATCTAGTCTCCTCTTTCCATTTTCTTCTCTTCCATAACATCTTTTTTTTCACTCCCCTCTCTGTCCTTTCTCAGTATAAATGTCAACAGTCTATGCATTAAGTTACAGCTGAACAGCCTTAGGCAGAAGCCAAACCCTTATACATACCTGTCTACATTCTTATCTCTGTAAGCTTTAATAAAAAAAATTTTTTTAAAGTTTATGTAACCCTTAAATCTTGTTTGTCTCACCAGGGCTGTGGGTAAGGCAGGTTACAATGGTCTTCTTAATGTTGATATGTTTTGCTATCTTCTGTGCTATTAATCACCAAACAGCAGGACAGTTTCAGCCAGATTTATTGTCAGCAGCTCAGGACAACTTGCGCTCTATCATGGACTCCACACTTGTGTCACACCAAAACAGGTTGTACCACAAACAATGGGCAGGAACCAAAATTTTAAGAAAGACAAGAAGAAACATAATAAAAGAATATATAATATAAATTGACTAAATAATTAATGAAATAATTTGTAAATTATAACAAATGTCAAAATAATAAACAAAAATTAATAATTTGGAAATAAAATAATATTCAAATTAAATGTTACATTTATACCCCTCACAAAATCTGTCTTTTGAAAACCAGAGGCACTTGTTCAATTTGCATGGTTCAATAATTTAACTCCAGCAATAGAAATACAAGTCCTTCTAATTCCTTCTTTCATCTTTATACACAGTCTGGTGGTGACTATAATTTTGCGCTGAATATTATTTGCGTTATTATGATACATTAAATCCTTAAATTGCATAGCATGGAAATTTAAGGGAGCTATTTGGAATATTTGTACTTTACAACATTTAAAAAATTTACTAAAAGTATTATCAGATAGCACTGAAATAACTGTTTTGATATTGTGCAAAAGAAGTCAGTGTGTTACATAGCTGAGTTAGCTGTAGTATGTAGCGTGCTACCTAGCTGGTCTGTTTATTTGCCTTTGTGATCAATAAACTTAAAGTCAAAATAAAAAAATAAAAAGGTGAGTCACCATAGCATCAAGTTCAAGTAATGATCGGTCTGATGTCATAGTTGGGATTGAGAAAGATAATACATCCCTTTGTTTTTTCGTTTGGACCCAAACCAATGTTAGACAATAGCGAAAGAAACAGATTGAGACAGTGGTAGACTGGAAAATAATGTTTTAGTAAGGAGGTCCTGAGGCTTTGAAGAGAACTTCAGGGCTGTCAAACATTTAGCATAAATATTGAGCAGCTTCACTGCTTGATGACAATCATTGTAAACATTAATATTAATGTTAACCATTTACGTTGATTTTGGAAACCCCTGGTCTCCCCAGACTTGTAGATTATTGCTCCACACTTTGGAATTTTTCATCTAACATTCATTCATCTTCTGAACCTCTTTGTCTTCAAGAAGGCCGTGGGAGTGCTGGAGCCTATCCCGGCTATCATTGGGTGACGGCATGGTACACCCTGGGCGTGTCGCCAGGGCTGACATAAAGTCATGAACAGCCAATCACTCTCTCTATGGGCAATTTAGAATAACCAATTAGGTGCATGTCTTTGGATGGTGGGAGGAAGCTGGAGTACCCAGAGAGAACCCACACAGACAAGGCGAGAACATGCAAACTCCACCCAGAAAGGTCTGCCCCTGTCACCTGGTGTTGGAATTGAACCCAGAATCTTCTTGCTGTGAGGAAACAGTGCTTACCACTGTACCACTGTGTTGGCCCTTTTCTGTTTAACATTTTCAAATTTTTGTTTCTATGTTAGATTATGACCAATCACACACCCAAGGAATTTTAGCCCATAATTTCTTTTAGATTCAATATCACTGAAGTTGTAATGTAACAATCAATTAGTTTTTTATTTACAAAAATCACTAATGTAGTATTTACAATATTTGTGCATCAGACTGAGCTTTGGCAAACTCCCCTCCGAGGGTTCTCTGGATTTACTGATTCTCCAGATTACACTGATCCAACACTGTAGGTGTTGGATCAGTTACTGAGGCATTGTAATAGTACTTGCTTATGAAAACTCTAGTGATTAAAGTATGTGTGTGTTTGTGTGGGAGCCAGGCAGGATCAGAGTGGGAGGAAGGCTGCCTATCGTGTCGCTGTGTGAATGGGAGGAAACTGTGCCAGCTGAGATGCCCTCCACTGCAGTGTGACGAGGTGAGACACGCAATAAAAGTCTGTCTGGTTATGTGGTGGATATGTAGGGTTTTTATTGTTTTTACAGTGACTTGTTTGGTGAAGTCTGTACTTACAAGAGGAGGAAACAGTCGATCTGTGTCATCCACAAGGAATGGAGGACATTTCCCACTTCCATATTACCATGTACCACTAATGTAGACAGGGATTGGCAGCAGTGTTTTAATAGAGACTAAAAGAGTTAGTGTTAGTCCATACACACTTACCTCACTCTCTCATTTTATGCAATGGATATTCATAAAGTGAACACTTCTATTGAGGTCAGGTAAGCTTGCCTAAAGCTCTACTGTAAATCCTTTTTAGTCATGAGTTCTTGAAGTTTCATCCTCAAAACTAAATTTCATCATTAGAATGTGCAAACCTCACCAGTCGCTTATTTGTGCTGGCATCCAAGAAAACCAAGAATCATTCACAACATATTTTCATTTAATAGTTGTCAGTATGATCAAATTAGTTAACATTAACAAACAGATAACCAAACAAAGGTTTTTTTCATTTTCATTTCACTGTCTTACAACCAAATGTTGACAGAGTGTAACAATGATGTAGGTCTGTCAAATCTAGATGTAATTTAGTCAAGGATAAAAAACTGATTGCCACAAATGTAGTATAGCTTCAAAGCTGATTTTTTTTTTTTTACTTTAATATTTTCCCAGAAAAGAGTATATATTTTTCAAGTGTGGATATTCATTGTTGATATAATTTTTAAAATGTGGAATATGTCATATTGCTTTTTAATCATTTAATAATCTACAGAGCCTTCAATATAAAAGAGTTGTAACACTTTGATAGACTCCTGTTGTAAAAAATGGCGGGCGAAATATGGACCTACTTCTGGGTTATGGAGGGGCCGATAGTTCCAACATTGAGTGTGGCGGTGTCAGAACACATTAATTTCTATTGCAGCTGATCTAGCAACTCCAGCAATAAGTTAAGATATCGTCATCTTTCAAATTATGAAGGGTATTTCCTGTATTAGTGGACATTTATGTTGTAAATTCTGTTTTCTTTGGTATGTGTTAGCGTTTGTATAAATTTATGTCTTAAACAACAGTTATGTTCGATTTTCAGCTGTAGCCTTGTAGTTAGCTAGTTTGACTTGGCCAGCTGTTGAGATTTAATCACTATAACCACAAATTATGGAGTTGTTAAAATGAGGTAACATTAGTATAAATTTTGTTATCACCATGTTTTATTTTAGTTGTTTTGCTGAACTTGGTGGTGTTTGGTTAAGTTTGTCAGCTGAGGTAAAGTGCTAATTAGGAGATTTGCTGTAACATGTGGATAGAGACAGAAGGTCAGCTGTGCACTGATTGGTTGACTGATCCACATGACTACACACTTTCATATGGTTTATATACATGTATGTGGTACAGTTGACTCTAACAGCAAAACTGAATAAAACTGTCCCAATGGACTCTTGATTGAAACTAATGCACTGACTAAATATAGCTTGTTGTTTATTTGCTTGGTTTCTTAATTTTCTCAATAAATTCAACCGGGATAAACACATTTTTTCCCCAATCTGTTTTTCATGTATATAAGTTGTGATTATGAGCTGATACAATGCATGGTAGTCCACATGGACATGAATATTAAAACAGACATTCATGGTCAAACATCCATGCTACTTGGCATTATTGGACATCTACCTGCATGCACGTTTATCCAATCACGCAGCTAATATACAGGTGACAGAGAGTGGAAGAGAAAACTGTATTTGTTTCTACCACTGTGGTCATGTTCACACTGTAAACAAACCGCTCCGCAGAGCGATTGCAACCGGGCTGAGACCACCTCTATCAAGTGGTACCAGAATGGAGCACTATTCCTGCTTTCACATATGCCCAATCGAACCGAGTCAAAGACTTGTTCCAGGAACAATGGCTCCAATCGATCTAGTTGTGAAAACACACTTAGATTTTTCTTTGGTACTTTTGTTGTGGTTTTAAAAAATGTCTGATTTTGTTTGTCAAAACTTCTTATTTGAAGGATATCTATCTTGAAGCGTATGATTATGTGGATCGGTCAACCGATCAGCGTGTGGCTGACCTTCCATCTCTATACGCAAGTGTTGCTGTGGAGCTGAGCACTGCCAATAAAAGTTCATTAACATTATTATTCATTAGTAAAAGGAGGTGAAACTTGTGTAACTTGGTGTTTGTAATAGCCAACTCATCCTGTACAAATTGTGTTGAGTTTAGAGTTTGCTAATCTTGAGTTTTTAATGAGTTTAGCATCTTTGCTAATGCTAGCATGGTAAGTTAGCTGCTATGCTATCTGCTGGTTAATGGCATTCATTGGTGTGTGTTATCATGAGAGCAGAGCTTGGCAGGTGCACAGTGTTCACACAGCTAGCCACTGTTTTCTGCTTGTACCTCAGTTCTATAATAGTAAAACTTAAAAATGATAAATTGTCTATCCTCTTACAAGTACAGTACAATTGCAGAATGAATGATCTTGTAAAATTAGCACCACTCATGTAAGTAGTCTATTCAAGCTAACATGAACCTTGCCCCCCAAAATTGAAGTTTTCAAAGTAATAAATGCAGTCCTGTCATTGGTCAGCCCTACTACACAAAAGCATAACTGACATAACAATACAGACAGTAGTGCAACAATGGTTGTGTGCGGTTTATTTTGAGATTTATCATGCAACAACACGCTCAGTTTGTTTGGAATTATTCAGGCTTACATGAACCACATGATCACCAGACCAGCAACATTAAAGCGTGTCATAACTCTCTTTATATGACTCTAATAATCTACATCTCTTTTGTCTCATCAACCAGTGTTAGGTTCAGTCATGGGTCCTAAGTTTAGTGAAATACAAACAGAGCAAAAACCTTTTTTTTTATTTATTCCGTATTCTATCTCATGGCCCCTTGTATTGATTGGGGATCCATTGTTAAACCTGGTTTAGGTTACAAAAAGGTCATGCTCTTCATTTTCTTTTGGTCCAGCGAATCGGGTGTAAACAGAAGCTGCTCTCTGAGCATCAGATATTTTCTAAAACATGACATCAAAGTTCACATACAGTACTGAGATATGGTCAATTTCCCAGATCCATCCAACCAGCGCTGATAACCCCTTGGAAAGTGTAGTTCACACAGCCTCCCTGGTGTCACAAAGATCTCAATTACCCTGAGCGAAGGAAAAAATGCACAGCTCCCTTAAGAATATGTGGGATGTTCCCTGCAAAACGCTGGCTTACAGAGATATAGATCAATACCTGGCTGTCTGATCCACCCACAATCCTGCTGTTTTTTCTGTACCATTCTCTTATATCTGCGTAATTGAGCTTTACTCCAATGCAATATATACATATTTAGATAGACTGAAACCTGTCTGACAAATTTGAGAGTGTAGTACGTACAATGCAACACATTATTTCAGTTACAGCCATAAAGTGAAAGCTGTATAGTTTTTATTTATACATCAGGTAACATTCTGCAGAAATATGTTGAACAGGTCTTAGGTAATTGTACTATTGTGCATAAACAATTATGGATACCAGAGACAAACTGTTCCTGACTCACAAGTCCTTAGTCACATGATTGGTGTCTGACTGGTCACCTTGCATAAGACAGTGAACTGAGCAGTCAATTATGCATGCATTCTGCTGAGTAGTGGAGGCAGATGACATGACATTTTTTCAGTCTTTCAGACAGGTTGTTCTCAGCCATGTCATTCTTAAGATGGAAAGAGAGGGGAAGGACATGAATGAAAGGAAGAAGAAAGCTGTAGTTGAAAAAAATGTATCACAATGTACCTAACATTATAAATGAAGTGCTATGCCACTGTTAGAGAAAAATAATCTGCTATGGTGCAACACAAAACCAATGAGTGAAGAGCACTGATGATTCATGTTTCATAAAATTTGTAAGGCAGCCTAGTGACTTGATGTTCAGGGTTAGGGTGGCAGCCATAAACCCGATCCTCAGTTCAACCACAGGTTTGAGAATGTTGGTTACATCCCATTGCACCCATTTTTACCTTACTTGCATTTTTTCCTGCTTCTTATACCTTGTCCACAACAATAGGCACACAAAGTATGTGACACAAAAAGGCAAAAATAACAGCTGCGAATGTTCAGATAAATTATTATTACTGGTGGACTTAAAACTGCATGATAATGCTGGACACAGACACAGAGGCTTTAGTTTGTCACAAAGTTGAGGTAGAACAACAAATTATAAACTTAAGTTACCCTAAAAGTCTTGGTTTGGCTTGAGAAAATGTATTGTTTATGTATACATGTACTTCAAATGTGTCCATACTGACCTTAATCTACTGCAGGCCATACACTGACCTATACACCCACATGAACTACGTGACCTATATTTAGTGATTCTGGTGCAGGTCCTTTGCACACAGCACTAGTAGATGTGCAAATTGGGGTATGATGCCATCACTTTCCAATCTCTCCATTTTTCAGAAACTGGAGTTTTTCTTCAATCTTCACTTTGGAAAGCATTATGAAAATCTTAGTTTTAGAGATTTGTAACACAATTTATGGGAGGACAAGAAGGCCAAATATACAAAAGGGACAGAACATCAGTCTCGAGGGTTATTATTGTTCACAAAAGCTGAGGGTGCTTTCACTCCTAGGATGTTTGGTGCAGGCTTTCAGTTTCAACTGTTTGCGGGTATGAAATATCCCCGTGGACACAGGTGTAGACGACACAGCCAGACTGTAGTGCAACAGCAAGCACTGGCTTTGATCCAGATCAACCTGAACAGTGATTCAGTTTATTTATCCTGTGAAACCACTCTTTGGATGGTTAGAATTTTTAGCTGTGGATTTTATTTTATCAGTAAACAATAGAAGGACAAAAATAGAAGAAAGATGTTTAAAAATGAGGTGAATTAACAACCTGCTATCTATAAACCAATCAATATCAAGTACAGGATACTCCTATTAATTCTATAATTGAAAAACAAATGTTCTCCGATAGAAAGTATCCCCAATCAACCCAAAGTATGTATAGCTATATCAACATTAAACCTATATGGATGTTACAGCTGTGACAAAAGAGGAAGTTCTGTTTTTCCTTGGAACAGACAATAAAGTTATCTGTCTGGCTGTCTGTCTGCCTGTCTTGCATTAATAGATACCATTTGAGAGAAATTTGGCACAGTGTTGTAAATGCAAATTTAAAAAGAAAGCAGTGGTATTAAAATGTACTTTGACTTGTATTTCATTATAGACATCATGAAAGGAACGTATTTCATGTTTTGTCGGATCAGCTTCATTTCATTTGTAAATATACATCCATTTCTAACATTCAGAATGCTGATAATGACTGAAATGATGAAAAAATGTGAATGTAACCAAGTGATATAAATCATGTGATTGTAATCATGATTTGGCCCAAAAGCAACATTGAGGAACATTCGAGTTCCTTATGAGCAAAGGATCAGCAGTTCGAGCATAGAATGTTGCTAAAAATTATTGAAAAGCAAAAAAGCATTTGTCAGGGTTCCAAGGAATCCAAGGAGGCTCTGTCATAGTCTGGGGTTATGTCAGTGCAAAGGGTAAAGGTCACTTGCACTTACACAACGCACCGTTAATTCTGAAAAGTGCACTGATATTTTAGAGCAACATAT
The DNA here is from genome assembly GCA_029822955.1 of Ostorhinchus angustatus. NCBI lineage: Eukaryota > Metazoa > Chordata > Actinopteri > Kurtiformes > Apogonidae > Ostorhinchus > Ostorhinchus angustatus. The sequence continues at coordinate 11,900,154 of JAPTMW010000014.1, read as the reverse complement.
ACTGCTTTTAACACAACAACTTTTTGAGGGACTCCCATGCATATTTCAACAAAAGAGTGGAAAACACATCCTGCATGTTACAAAGGCCTGGCTGAGGAAGAACACAGTGACACATGCAACACTTCACCAACTCGTGTCTTCATCCCTTAATGTTTTTTTAATTGATGTAAAAAAAAAAAAAAGTGAAACATTACAGTGTGGTTAATGTTTTACTGTCCCAACTTTTTCTTGAAAGTGTTCTCTTCTGAATGTAAGTAACAGATGTATGTATAAATGAATTGAAGCTGACCAGGCAAAACGCTATGTACTCCGTGTTTGTCCCCTCAACAATGAAGTACAAGTCAAAGTACATGTTCATATCATCAAAATATTTAGCATTTTCTATACCGTGCCAATTATTTCTTATTTTATGTTAATTTGACTGAATTGAGCTTTTTAAGTGTTTGCAGACAACTAATAAGAAGAGAGTCAGTATTGGAAAATTGTTTTCGCAAAAAAAATGATTTCCATTCTCCTGCATCACTTCATATAGTTGTGACTGTTTATTATATAGTTCCATAGATGTTTAACTTCAGTTGGCTGTGCATCATTTGCATCCACGTGTCTCCCCCTACTCCCCTAATCTCTTGCTTCAGCATACCAAGACATTTTGGACAATTACATGCTCTCAACTTTGTGGGAACAGTTTGGAGCTGGCCCATTCCTCTTCCAGCATGACTGTGCACCAGTGCACAAAGCGAGGTCCATGAAGACATGGATGAGAGCGTCTGGTGTGGATGAACTAGACTGGCCTGCACAGAGTCCTGACCTCAACCCGATAGAACACCTTTGAGGTGAATTAGAGCGCAGACTGAGAGCCAGGCCTTCTGCTCCAACATCAGTGTGTGAC
>JAPTMW010000014.1:11799946-11813194 GCA_029822955.1 Ostorhinchus angustatus | reverse complement strand
AAACCGAAACTGTGTTCAGATTTCTTGCGTTTTTGCTGGCTCATGTTCAGTGCTTTACTGCACTTGTTTAAAAAAAAAAAAAAGAAAATAATATAAATACATTTTTTAAATCGGCCGAAAATTATAGGGTGGCTTTGAGATATTTTAGGGTGGCTCAAAGCCACCCTAAAATGGGGCTAATAACGTCCATGATATACACTGTACTTTTGTTCACTTGTAGCTTTAGGCTTTACTTTGCTATGTTGCATTAGTTGAGATGTGAGGTTTGTGCTGCTGCACTGCCAGTTGGACTCACCTGACACAGCACTCATCTTATAAAGGGTGATAGACACATAGAGCTGTGTTAGAGACAGTAATAAGGTGAATAGGTGGAGCAGGTTCATTCTTACAGCTTTATTACCTCATTTGCCTGCCTGGCACCGGTCCATCAGGGCCTGTCAGTCAGCCTCTGCTGCCGAGTGCCAAACCTAATATCCATCACATGCAGTTTATTCTCTTCTGAGGTTCAAATGCTCAAACAGCCACGCTTTCTCAGTTACTGAAGCTGTCTTGAGCTTCTGAATGCAAAATGGTTTTAGGATAGATTTAATATGGTAAACAGTATAAAGAAAGAGCCCCCATTTTAAGTAAATGACGTAAGTCAATGAAGCAATTTGAAAAGGACTATGAAAATTAGAATTATATGTTGGTGTGTTGCACAAAAAGGAACAATTTAATCATTTAGATTTACATATGTCTTTGCAGTCAGTTATGTGTCTTTATGCACATATGAAGGAAGACAGTATTGAAGTAGACTTATGAATTACAACAGATGTGATGGTAATGTTGGATCTTTTCCCTATAGTGAGGCAGATTGTGGGACACCCATTTCTGGTATGCTTGGCTAAAGATTATTTTGATTTATCACACTTTGAGACCTCTGTTGTCTAAAATATGTATCTGCTGGGTATACAATATGTGCAGTGTTTCCTACAAAGATGCACTCTATAAATGCAACGCTTATTAATAAAAAATTTTAAAAAATCAAATGAACTGAAAAGATTTGTTGAGAGGCTATAGCATGTTTGCAACGTATCTGTTGTTTGTATGATAACAAAACGTAACATTATTAAATTATTACTTTTCATTATTGCTAATTCATATTTTTCTACAGCACAGACACAGAACAGGCCCGTTGCCATAGTAGTTAACTAATGCAGGTGATGCAACTTCACATGCAAATGCTGTTCATTGGATATGAAGATTATGTAAAACCTCACAACCCCATTATGAGTGGGCATGACACCACTGATCTGCAGCATTCTTTATTTGTGGCTTGCTGTTATTCTTCACTGCAAGCAGTAATGTACTCTGCTGTTTCAGGACTGGGGAGTTCTAATGTTGTTTGTTGCAACATACAGTACACATCCATTAGTTTTGTGGGCCTGGCTTATTTGCTGGCATATTAATTTCATTTCTGAATTACTGCGCAACCTCATTCCCTGGTGACGCAGCCAAAGGAAATAGTCTGTAACATTAGCTTGTCATTTCTAATTCCTCCTACTTTTAATCCAGATGGACCATACTTTCTCCTCAGTGGCTCTCCATCATTTTTGACTCTGGTTTTTGAGGCATTATAGAAAATGTGCATCTGAACAATTTTAATCAGTAAACTGATGGCACAAGTTGCTGCAGTGTCTAGAGTTTTATGAAATGATTATGTTTTGGGCTTGGAACTAGGGTGTGTGTAACCTGAATTACATGTGGTGGTGTGGCTGAAAGTACCCTATGTAGACAAAGCCAAAGGACTGAGGATGCTGCTGCGGTCTTCAACACTCAAAGCTCCATTTTATTATTGACTTTTGTGTTGACATACGCAGATGGGAGTTTTGCTTACCAAAAGATGTTCGGTGGCGTAGAAAGTGTTGTGATTGGTCCAATAAAACAACCAATAAAAACGGAGGAGAGGTGGGAGAAGTAAGCCCTAAGCAGCGAACGGTTGTTCCTAGGATTATCATCACTGTGGATTGAAGGCCCTGTATTCTTCAAAAAGTGATAGTCAATTTTTGTGTGTGCATCCATTTTCTTTACTCACTAGCATGCCTACTAATGCTGATACAGGTGCACAGCTCTGTATGACCATTAAACTGGGGAACAATTTGAAAAAAAAAATTCTGTTGAGTTAGATTTTTATACTGATTAAAACTAAAATTGGCATGCTGATTCCAAAATTGCAGTCAGTTTTTTCTAGGGCATCAAATGTTTTTTCCTCCACAGCTTACCCTCCAGATAAGCAAAATTCCACTACTTAGCTGTAGTAAGACTTGCCAGCTGATTACGATTGGACTCATCTACAACTACATGGCAACTTGTTTGTGCAGTCACAATTGAGAGGTGTGTGCAGCTCCCAATAGGTCAATACTAATACTACTGTAATTACAGTAGCCATATCCTTTATGAAAACATAATAGTGTTAAATAAGCATTGCAGTCATGCCTGTTTCTTCCATATTTCATTGTATGTGAACATTTGAAATTTTTTATAAAACAAACACATATCTGTTAAGTACAGTATTTTTCATATTTAAAGAAATGAGGATCCTATAGTTCAAAAAACTTGTGATAGTGATAGTGAACGTGATAGAGAAAAACTGAGATCAGTTTTGGATTCCGCACCCAAAAATTAGTTAAAAACAGCTGTCAGACCTAACTCAACAAAAATTGTGTTCCCCAGTGTTATCATTAGCTAGCTAGCACCAATTAGAGGAAGGTTCATCAATTCACAAGTTTAGCGCTCACTTCCTCCGCCTCTCCTCTGTTTTGATTGGTTGCTTCATTGGACCAATCACAACAGTTTCTGCCTTCAGAACATGTTTCAGTAAGCAAAACTCCCATCTGTTTGACATCCAGTCAGATACATAGGTATTTGGACAGTGGCACAGTTTTTGTAATTTTGCCTCCGTACACCACCACAATGGCACTGAATTGGAATGATCAAGATGTGATTGAACTATGGACTTTAACTTTTAATTCAAGGGGTTTTCCAAACATATTACATTAACCATTTAGCAATTACAACCATTCTAAATGTTATCCATCTGTCCTTACGAGCTCAAAAAAAACTGGATAACTGTCAAGCTGCTTCATGTCCAGGTTTGGCCTACTACCTGGTTGTTCTATGCCACATTATCTTTCTTTGAAGCTCTTTCAAAAAGTTCTTGAAGTATTCTTAATGTTCTCTTAAAATGTATAGGTTTTATCAGCTATGTTTCTGGTTTTCAGATTCAGATGAACTTAATTACAGTAACACTTAAGGGAAATTCACGAGATCCATCAAGATGTGTGGTTGAGCCATACGCTTTTAAAATAGATAAATGTTGTTTTTTTATTCCAAGGTTGATAAACCTGAAATGGGAATTCTACTCTACCATCTCGGCCATTTTACGGTCATGTTGAACCTGAATGCACCATGAAATTCCTGTCCCTGTTTGGCAAGTTTACAAAGATGTGGTGCACCAGTAGATTACACAAAATGAAATAGTTAGTATTGACATAGGTTTTACCCGAATACACTATTTTCATGTGGTGGACATCCTTCTGAGGTTTTACTCGCTGCTTGGTTTTCAAGTGTTTCAAGTGTATGCTATGTACTATCCTCCAGTTGCACACCAGTTTTTAAACTTTAGTTGCACGCCCCATTTTATGTGAAAGCAAAATGAGGTATCAGAGTCTGCAGTGCTTTACAGACACTGTTATATACATATACCATGCATCTGTGTCAAAAGTTCGTTTGATTTTGAGACCCAACATTTTCTTGGAATCTTGGCAATGTTTTTATTTGGAAACAGGGTTTTTCTTGCCATTGTAACATTTTGTTTTTGCTTAGTACATCGAATGAAAGGGATGTTTTGTTTGTTGTTTATTGTTGTGGTTAATTGCTTTTCAGATCCCTTGTCTGTTGTTTAAGCAGTGTGATAAATATTTTTTAGGCACTCAAAAATGTTAAGGATTAATACAGGGCTTTATGCTTATGTGTCTTTGAACATATTTGCTTCACTTTGTTTTTTAAATCCACATAATGCAGGTTGTGAAAATAAATAAGAAATGAGAAAAATCACAGTATATAGTTAAATACCGTGAAAAGCCCGAAGTATGTGACCACATGACACAGCAACTGCAAACACAACACATAGAGCTGCAAGAAAAAAATATGTCTGATGAAAATTCTTTTACTTCTGCATTTTAATCTTATTATCAGTCTGTTCCCCTGAACATATTATTCTTCCCTTTCTCTTTGTGTACTGCTCCATTTATCTCTTTAGAATATCTTTTCAGTGTTCTCTCATGCATGACTCTTGTTACCACATTTGTGGCATGCCATCCATTTGTTGCCATTCATCTTTCATTCACTCTGGTATTAATGAGTTGGAGTAGGATGTCTGACCTAAACATCAACCCAGCTGTTTGGCATCAGAAACATTAAAATGCTAAAGTGGTTTGGGGTGAAAGATGTTCTTTTCTCCTGTATTGCACCATGGACTGGCAGTGCAAACATTATGGAGCTTCTTCAGATAATCAGAGTGGTTACCCCAGTCTGGTGTGAGCAAAGATTTCTATTATATACTTAGCGCCATTAAAAATGAATGGTCCAAACATGTGGTGTAATTTCTAGAAAATGATTTGCTCAGGTGCCTATTTTGCATATGTTGGTCACGAGATGAGTAACACAGTTAACAGCTGTATTTTTTTTCATTCCTGAGATGTGCGACGTCGGCGTTTAGACTAATCTCTTAATGTCGGACATAGAGTCGAGTCTCTTGTACAGTCATGTTTGACTGGTAACTTTAGGTGTGATCAATAGCCTTTATAAAGGCAGCAAAGAAAACACTGAAATGTTTTGCCAGCTCCAAATGCTACAGCTTACGATACAACAGAGAAAACCTGCCACTGGCATCACTGTACATTCTGTCGTCTGAGTGAATGGATTCCTCAGGACAGGATCATGAGACTTAGTTCCATGTGTAGTCACTGCACTGTTTGTTTGGAAGCCAGAGGTGGACACACCCCATATTGAATGATGACACAATTTCTGTGTACCTGTATTCAGTGACTGAATAAACGTACTAAGTTGATCACAATTTGTCCACAATTCATTCTCTAATGACCAATGTTTCCTTCTTTAATATGAAGGTAACCTCAAACCAATTAATTTGATATATCTCCAAATGTACATATTATTGTGACCTGTGTGTTTTTAATGGCACTAAGTATATTTTCATGGTTCCCATGTAGTGCGGTATATCAGTCTGCCCACTATCACACCTTAAGCTGTCTTCTGTGATGGATTCCTTTTTAAAATAATTTTCAAGTAGGTTTCAGTGGTTCATAAATGGCATTGTACAAATTTCATTCTTGTTACATGTTGTACATACCACATAAAGTACATATTTGGCTGTTATGTGGCTGACATTGAGAATTTTAAAAAGGTCTCACTGATGGGTTCCAAGAATTTTCACCTGTGATAATGTTTCCTGTCTTCCTGTTGAAGTTTATGTACACATTGATTTAAAATGGCTAACGCTAACATTGGTATTTTAGGACCCCCCTCCCAAAAAAAACAAAAAAAACCCAAAACACATGAATTTAGAAAAAGTGTCGAGCTTAATTTAGAGATGGACAGATACTGAGATTTTTTGGAAGTAATTACACAAAAATACTTGCATTCACTGTTTTGGCCTTTTTAGTGAAGAGTGTAGTGTGATTTGATACACCCCTGTCTCACGACCTTTCTGTAAGTAAACATTAGCGTTGATCAGCTGTTAATTCAACATTGACACAGGATTGCAGGCATTTATGTTATTCAGTTAAACTGGGACTTTAATGGCTCTTACCAACTATGCTCTCAACAAGTTGTCATTGCAACAACTTTTGACAGTGTTTACATCCTAGAGCATTCCCTTGGTCATGTGATATGTGTTCGATGTGTATTGGAACAGACAGGATCCAACACACAGGATCCTGAAATTCATAAAATGCATGTGTGGATGGAAATAATGTACATTTTACAGTTTTAATGTGAATGGTAGCCTATGTGGCTCAATAAAGAAATTGATAATTTCCTCTAACTTTTGGATTTTTGGAAAGTAAGACAATTTTTTTGTATTGCTGTTTTTTCAAGAATTAACTTTTTGAAAGAAGATAACTTTGACAAGATGTCTGTGTAACTCTCCACATGCTCTTTCATGAGATGCAGAAGATTCTTTTAATTAGGTTTGATGGATGTTATTGTTGTCTTATTATCAATCTCATTGTTGATCTAAGTCTGCAGTGCATGTTCTCTATGCTTTAGCCCAGTAGCCTAATTGGTCAAAAGATGTACTCATGTGGCAAGGACTCAAGTTTTCTGTTAGCCCAATCTCACAGTTTATCACTTCCTTTCTTGTGTCAAAATAGAAATATAGCCCTTAAACATCTTTTGTGCCAATTGTTATTCACTTTCTTCCTCGCAATTCCTTTAATACTTTTTTCTCATGTGGCAGGTTGTAAGCTTAATGAATGTTCTCTTATCATGTCCAATAATGCTCCTCAAATGTGTTTTTTCTTGGTGTGAAGACTTGATCCAAAAAGGCAGATTCAGAGGAGCCTTTGCACAGTCAGGTGTGGGTAGTTCAAAGTTATGCTGACTGTAGAGCACTGCTCTTTTTTCTCTGAAGCTCTGATGAGACCCAAACAAAGGCAGATATACCAGCAGGACTTTTTCAGTCAACAGTATTTTCCCCACATTTGCATACACCTATGACTTTCTTTTTCAGAGAGATCCTTTTTTTTATCCCCCGCCATGCAGAGGATATAGTGGTCCTTATGTCTAACTATCCATGTGTCCATCTGTCAAACATCATTTTGTTCAAAGCAGAACTACCTGCATGTTCTTCCATCTTCTTGCTCCTAGTTAATGGCATCACCTTGCTTACACCTCTACAATTATTTTGTATGTAAGTTAGCAATCTGTGTGACTAACTAGGATAGTATAGTTACAGTGGAGTGGGCATGAATATTACTTAACTCATTATAGCGTTAGACAATGACTAGTTATTTTACTACTGCATCATCAATCCACCATTTCGGACAGTGGCATGTTTTCAGCAAGTAGTTTTTTTGGATGTATGGTGTGTTTCTACACATTCTACAACGTATACACTAAAATCAGTGCTTTTACTTAATATTAACCAAATGTAATCTAAACAATCTACTGTAAAACCTCTTGTCCTGCATCATTTATTTTAATCTTGTCTTTTCCATTTGTGTTTTATTGATTTAAAGACTTCTTTTTGTTAAGTACATTAGCATTCCTGAAGTTGTTGCTTGGTTGCCTTGGCTCACAACCCCACTGAGAACCAGAGTTTGCAGAGCTGATTGATGGGGTTGACATATTATTATGAAAATCTGTTTGGGAGCTGTTTAATAACCCAGCACAACTAATGATGTTGAACGCGTATGGTATTACTATGCTTCAGCAACCTCAGTTTGGCGAGTGTTTTTGTGTGTATGTGCACCTGTGTACAAACAAGTGTGTGAAGATCAGTAGCTGAGTGGAATGGAGGTTGTGTGTATGCATGGACATTTAAACCTATGTTTGTATATTACTAACCTCATTTCATTCTCATATACTGTAATGGCTGTGTTTGCCTCCACAGGCTCATTGATTCAGAACAATATTACTCACTCCATGTGGTCGCAGCAAAAGAATATCAAATATTAGGGTGAGAGGATATTCTGGATGCACAGAACTGGAATGAAAAATGTCTCTCAGTGATGATGAAAGAGGGGCTACATCTTCCAGCTTTGGTTAGACTTTGAGTACCAAGCCAATCACATTTAATGTTGTTACAGTGATATTTATTTGAGCACTTAACAGACAGGGATAATGGATAAATGGCATTTGCACAGACCCAAGTTATTAGGTAGTACGTCTTTTGCAGTGCTATTAGGACTTAATGTAGCGCTATTCAGAGGGAGGAAAGAGGGAATGAAAAGTGTGGTTGATGAATGGAGTAGCAGGTAATGGAAAAAAGAGAGAGAAAAGAAGTGTGACTGCTAAGCAGTAATGAACAAAAAACACTGCTATGGCACATATTTGTTGTAAACAATTTGTTTTTCCATTCAGCTTAGGTGAATTAACACACCATTTACATGGACTCCTTTTTTTCTGGTGGATGTTGCCTAACTGAAATGAGTTTTCCTGAAAATCCAATATTTAAGACAGATTTATACTTGAAATGTATCTAGAGAGTTTTTGGATCAATGTGTCTTTTTAATGAAAAGATAAATGGGAGAGAAGTATCATTCATTAGGGATCAGAGAAGCAGGAACAGATTGACTTGACATGTAGTACAATTATTGAAAGCATTATCTTTGCAGTGACAGTCATGTTCCATTGATCTGAACGTTTCTTAATCATGTGCGATATCATCCATGTATCTATTACCATTTTCATTACCATTACCATGTCCATTGGTATTACCATTACTGCTGCCACTACCACATAAGTCCTCAAATATTTCTCATTTCTCATCCTTAGTAGCCTCAGCTGCGTCAATACAAATAAGATTTACAGGGTGATAGCATTCAGCAAAGAAACATTGGGTGTCTCCATCATTGCTCTGGTTCCTGCTTTTACATTTGCTCACTATTGATTTCCTGAGGGGATTCCGCATGCATTTAAAACCACTTAAACTAAACCCAGGACACTCCACAACCCCATGCTTGAATCTGACTCCTATGTCAGTGAGATAACGCCCCTGGTGCCAGATGAAACCCTAGTGTTGGTTAGCTCACATTCTGACTTGAGATCAACAGATAAACCTCAATGTCAGGTGAAACCCTAGTGCTACTCCTAAGCCCCTGGTCCCAGCACAGTGACCACACATGAGAGCTGTGGCTTTCCTGGGGCCCAGTCCTCATGCATTATTCACCACGGACAGCTAGATGTAGCTAAGCCATGGCTCCTGCAACTTATGGCTCATATTACACAGAGGCTAAGGAGGGTCTCCCACTTAGTCTTCACCCTAAGGTCTCAATTTTTAATGGAGAGAAGGCAGCGAACTCTTCTTAATATTTCCTCTGAAGACTGTAGGATGACTTAGCAGCAGGCACAAGAGAGAGATATTGAGGGATATGACCCAAGGTGAGCACCAGGGAAAATTAAAGGAAAATGTGCTCAAATTCTCTGAAATTCACATTATCGATTTGAGGCAAAACAATAATTTCAAGAAAATAACTTGGTGTCCTTAGTTAAAATAATCTACTTTAGTTGGACATTTCTCAAAATGATAGCGAAAAATGTGTTTTGCATATAGTAGAAGCAAAACGTACAATATTTACACCTGTATGGGGCAGCCTTTTATACCCAACCAGGTACACAGCGGAGGTCATTTTTACCCATGTGGTCATAGCTAACCATGCTATTTAAACCTGCATGATCTGTGGTCTCCTCTGTTTTAACCCACTCATGATGTTTTCCTAAATCATACTAAGTAATTTGGTATCTAAATTAAACCAAAATGCAACTTAAAGTCAAACCTTACTTTCCCACATTTCAGCTTGAAAATCTCACACAAAGAAGGTCTTATAAAATCCCATTCATCCTACAAAATGGTCCCTATCCGGATCATGATCTGGATTCTGCTTTCCTTTGTAAGGGATATATTGCTATTGAACCAATTATGGAGATATTCAGTGTCAGCATATGCAAATAAATGAGCTATAACAAAAATTCTCAGTAGAAATGGAACACCTCAAACTGTAGAGAGCTTAAATAAATAAATAAATAAATACATAAATAAATAGAAAGTCATGGAAAGAATGCCAGTAAAATCTCAAACAATAGAAAATGATGTGGAAAGAATGATGAAACATGACATTTCTGCTGGTCTCCTCCAGCTGTTTTTATGCAGCTGAATGGAGACATTTATCATGATGATCATGACATAAGCCTTGCAGGAATGCATGTTATTAAGAAGTGACTGCCTCATAAAAAATATCTCCTTCAGTTTGTCCAGTGCTAAAAGGACTAATCAATATACAACCAAATCATTATTTGGTTGTATATTAGATCAGTAACACAGTTCATATATTGCACATTGAAATGTACAGTAAGACTGGGTCATGTTACATCTAGAGATATCCTAATCAGATCTAAAGAGCAGTATCAGCTGCCGTTATGGCATTTTTTAGAAGATTGGATCAGATATAGTCATGAGATCGGGCCAATCCGGGACCCAAATTAGTTTCCGAAGGTAGAGAAAAGGAAAATTAGCTGCACAACAGCTCAGCGGGAGGCTTAGAGGGATTAGTAAAGTGTCTATAAGTTTCACTTTCACTCATTCTGAGGCACGTGCATAGTGATGTGGGAGTCTTTTTTTTTTTTTTTAACTCGCGGGGCTTTTGTGGAATTATTTGGCACGACCCAACCTGACCCATAGATAAACTGACATTCTTTTGACCTGACCCGACTCACGAGTACTGCACTGATGTGTGCATCACTAATGTACGGCATGGAACACTCCCCAATATAATCCCTGGATGGACCTGTCCATAGATGCGCTACAGCAGTGGCAAACATATGGCCCGCGGGCCCAAAGCGGCCTTGCCAAAGGTTCTAATTGGGCCCACAGTATGAATTTGGAAAGTGGAAAAATTATACAAAAGTTCTGAAGAGTCAAAGTTGTCATACGTATTTTAGTTCAGGTTCCACATTCAGCCCAACACATAAATAATGACTCCAAATTTAAATCAAAATTTCAGTGTAAAAAGTTAGTATCAGATCGGTATCAGATAAGTATTGGCAAAACTAATCCTAAAAAAAAATCAGATCGGAAGTAAAAAAAATCCAGACTGGGACATCACTAGTTACACCTATACTCACAGGAGTTCTGCAGGGCTCAGACATGGCTGTCATACTGCCCACCTGAATCTGCTCACCTGGTCATGAACCTTGAGTGGCTGCAGGGCAAATAGTTGCTGTTGTTGATCCCTACATACAGACTTGAATTCACCCTGAGTGTGCATATGACCATGGCTGTGTTTTGGTGCTGGTGTGTGTGAAAATTATATACTATGAAAAGAGGCAAGAGAAAGACACCATTCCTCATTCTAACTGTGTGTGAAATGAGATCTGTTAATGTGCCATGCCATCATCTGATGTTGGTATTTCACCAAAGCATTTCCCTTCTCACTTCCTTGGAAAGAAGGGACTTTAAATTGACTTTATCCGTTTTAACATAGGATCTGCATTTTGTTGTGTTTTTATGTTTAGCTTCTGTTACCCTGCAACATCATCATTCGTATGGCCCTTTCATAGTTTTATATGTGTTCGGTAGTTGGGGGGGACTGACCAGTAGCACATTCTGTCAAAGTCCAGAACTGATGTGGTCATCAGAACAACATTATTACATTATACAACAGCATTATTAATGGCCGTCAATGTCTGATGAGGTGAATTAGATATAAAAAAAATAAAATAAAAAAAATCTGAAATGTGATATTAGCAGCCAATCCACCCATGGCAACGGCCACCTGATGTGGTGATTCAGGGGGAAAAAAATCAGCAATATTAATGTCCAAACAACAGGTGGCACCAATACGATTATTTAGGCTATTACATGGGGGAAATACGCGTAACTTGAAACAGAAAAATCCAAAATGAAGAATATGAAGCATAAGGAGAGAGGTAGCTGGGAAAAATCTATAGAGAAGAGGGCCAAATTATTTCAGGTGTAGGCATCCAAATGCAAAAAGCTTGCTGAACTATTTAGCGAGACTGTGGAGACGACCAGGAGGAGGTTGAGTCAGACCATGCCCCGGCAGTGCAGGGACAGGCGAGCTCAGATGATGAGCATGAGGTGCTGGTAAATTGCAAGAGCAGCTGGACATAAGTATAGGCTGGCTAGGCTTCGGCTACCTATTTAAAGGGTTCTGTTAAGAATCTTGAGTTTTCATCATGATGATGAGGACAGCTTTCAAAGTTAATGCAGTCTAACCTAACATGTTTGGGGCTGTCAAAATGAATGTGTGAAATACCATGAACAACAAACAAATATGGAAATAAAGGCACCACAATTCTGAGTAGTCCGTGAATATTTAACTTATTTCCACTGTCACTTCTGAAATGCTAGATAAGGGGGGGCTATGTCAAAATCCTCTGAAAATTACTTGTGGGTCTCTCTCTCTCTCTCTCTCTCTCTCTCTCTCTCTCTCTCTCTCTCTCTCTAGACACGGATGTAAAATATGCTAAAGCAGAATAGTTCTACATACAAAATGTCCGCTGAAGTTCGAAAACATTATAGAGATAACAGTGTGGGAGTCAGAGGATTTCTGTTAAATTTGATCCCTGCTGTGTTTCTGGTTTTTTCTTCCGGTTGAGCTGTTCCAGCAGAAAACATTACCACCACTGCTGAATCATGTGTCACAGCCCTGTTAAGCTGGCTGTAAGTTACACCCTGATGCCTCTGGTGCATGCATTATTCTATGAGTGTAAGCTAGGCCACGTCTGCCTTCTGTGTCCATACTGTACGAACTACGTCAGCATATCTCAAATGACACCATCTCCTTGATTACTGTCCGTTTCTTCCTTCACACTTAAACAGGGATACTTTTCTTGGTGTTGTTAGACACTGGAAAGAGGGCCAGGTTTGAGGACTTGGGGCAGATAAACCAGCTCTGTTAAAAAATAGAGGAAAAAACAAAACACAGTTTCACATCATTTTGACAAGTTTTATGATGCAAATGACCTGAGTGAAACTGTAAATAGCAAACGAGGGAACAAAGTAAATCTAGGGCAACAAGATCCAAACAAGGCAATTGAACATGAGAAAAAGTCATGCAGACAGTGTATAACACTTGATGTCAAATAAAAAAGCTAAATCTAATGTATTCAGACACTCTTCTCTCATGCAAAATTTGGGTTTGCTTTATGTCCCAAGTGGACACTTTTGTTCTCAGGAAGTGAATTTTGTCAAAGAACTGTCTATGAGCACAAGGCAGAAAAAAACCTGATTTTAACAAATGCCACAAGTTGTGTAAGTCCTTTTTTCACAGTGTGACTTCAGTGGATGTGACTAAGTAATAATAATAATAATAATAATAATAATAATAATGATAATAATGATAATAATAATAAATTTTATTTATATAGCAAGTGCTTCACATTGATTACAAATTAAAATACAATTTTAAGACAGGGGTGAAATAAGAAATACATTAAGATTTGATT
>JAPTMW010000014.1:11690072-11706267 GCA_029822955.1 Ostorhinchus angustatus | reverse complement strand
AACCTAGTAACGTCCCTGCACAGTACAGTACATCGTGGTACTTACAGATTTTTCTACATATAGATATATATATATATATATATATATACAGGCACTCACAGCTTTTGGAAATGAAGATGGATTTAAATTTTTTCATCTGTCCAGCCATTCATTATCCACTGCTTACTTGGGTCACAAGCCCTGCACTTGGCTGTACCTTCAAATTCTGCCAATTAAAATTATGAACAGATCTGGTGACTTGGGGCAGCCGTGGGCAGCCAAGAGATGTAATCCCTCCAGTGTGTCCTGGGTCTGCCCCAGGGTCTCCACCCGGTTGAACATGCCCGGAACACCTCACTAGGGAGGCGTCTTGGAGGCATCCTGACCACCTAGACTGGCTTCTCTCGATGTGGAGGAGCAGCAGCTCTGCTCTGAGCCCCTTCCAGATGGCTGAACTCCTCACCCTATCTCTGAGGGAGAAGCCACCCACCCTCCAAAGAACACTCATTTCCACTGCTTGTATCCCTGATCTTGTCCTTTCCGTCACTACCCACAGCTTGTGACCATAGGTGATGGTAGGAATGCAGACTGACTGGTCAATTGAGAGCTTTACCTTTTGGCTCAGCTCCTCCTTCACCACAACAGACCGATGCAGCAGTACAGCTGATGCTGCCCCGATCCCCTTGTCTTCAATCCAGCTGCTTCACCCTTGGCTGGGAACCGTTCAATTGCAAGCTGGAAGTTATAGTTTGATAAAGCCAACAAGACCACATCATCTGTAAAAAGCAGAGACGTGACCCTGAGGCCCCCAAAAAGGACCCCCTCCCCTACCTCTAGCTGCACCTAGAAATTCTGTCCACAAAAGTATGAACAGAATCAGTGACAAAGTACAGCCCTGGCAGAGTCCAACCCACACCAAGAGCAAATTCAACTTACTACCAGCAATATGGACCAAACTCTGGCTCCAGTCATACAAGGACCATAGCATCAGGCCATGGACCCCATACTCCCACAGTACCCCCCACAGGATTTCCTGGGGGGGCACAGTTGAACGCCTTCTCCAGATCTACAAAACACATCTGGATTGCATGAGCAAACTCCCATGAACCCTCTACGAGTCTGTGGAGGGTAAAGAACTGGTCCAGTGTTCCACAGCTGGATCAAAAACTGCATTGTTCCTCCTGAATCTCAGGTTCAACTATCAGTTGGACTCTCCTCTCCAGCATCCTGGCATAGGCCTTCCCAGGAGTGTGATCTCCCCCTATAGTTGGAACACACCCTCCCGTCCCCCCTCTTGAAAAGGGGAACCACCACCTTATTCTGCCAATCCAGATCTGTACCTGTCCTCCATGCCTTGAATTTCTTTAGGTAAAACCAATGTAGTGTAATAGAGGCATGTCAGCCAAGACAGCCCCACAACATCCAGAGCTATAAGGAACTTGAGACGGATTTCATCCATCCCCGGATCTTGGCCACCAAGGAGTTGTCCAACTACCTCAGAGACCTCCACCCGGGTGATTGGCGAGCCTGCCCCTGAGTCCCAGGGCTCTGCTTCTGCCGCAGAAGGTGTGAAGGCTGGGTTTTGGAGGTCCTCAAAGTATTCCTTCCACTGCCCAACAATTTTTCCAATTGAGGTCAGCAGAACTCCATTGCCACTGTAAACAGTGTTCGTGGAGCTTCACTTCCCCCACCTGAGTCGCCGGACAGTTTGCTAGAACCGAGTTTTTGCCTCAGTAACTGCCAAAGCCACAGTCCACTTAGCCTGTCGGTACCTGTCCACTGCCTCTGGAGTCCCGAATGCCAGGCAGGCCGTATAAGACTCATTATTCAGCTTGACAGCACCCCTTGATGGCTGCAACTCCGCACAGCCCCATTGACAATGGAGGTGCTGAAAATGGTCCATTCAGACTCCATGTCCCTAGCCTCCCTCGGGATGTGGTTGAAGCTCTGTTGGAGGTGGGAGTTGAAGATCTCTCGGACAAAGGCTTCTGCCAGGCGTTCCCAGCACACCCTCACTGTACGTTTGTGTCTGCCAGGTCTGACTGGCATCCTTCCCCGCCATCAGATCTAACTCACCCCCAAATGGTGATCAGATGATAGCTCTGCAACTCTCTTCACCCGAATGTCCGAGACATGCAGCCGCAGGTCTGAAGGAACTACTACAAAGTCAATCATTGACCTATGGCCTAGGGTGTCCTAGTGCCACATGCACTTATGGACACCCTTATGTTGGAACAAGGTGTTATGGGTAGACTGTGTCTCACACAGAAGTCCAGTAACAAAACACTGCTCAGGTTCAGACTGAGCAAAACAAAACAAAATTGTAAATTTATTAGTCATATTTAAAAATTTTTTACTTAAACATTTGTCACATTAATCTCAAAGATAAAACCGATTCTTTTTTTCTCTTAAATGTACATATTTAACCTCAGAGAATCAATTTGATTTTAGAGACTTTCTAAAAAGACTTTTAGAGACTTCTCTGTACACAGTGCAGTGATTTTAAAGAGATTTTAATTATACCAGCTCCGGAATACAAATAGCCTTAAAATCAATACAAATACTCCTTTGTTATTGTCTGCAAAAAGCATTAGTATCAATATTGAGCGTCCCATCCTCTCATAATGACCAGTCTCAGACCCTCCAGCACACTGACCATCTCTGGTTCAGCATGAGCAGTTTGTGGTCTCTGCTTTTTTTTGGATGTGTTTTAGTGCATTGTGATAATCTCCCAGAGCTTTGTAAATCAGCAACACTGAATCAGATTATCAGATGGTACAAGCTGAATTGGAATACATCCAGACGGAGCATTTAGATGAAATGCCATTTGCCCTGTTAACCTTAAAGCTCAATTCATTTGTGACTCTGGGGAAATCTTGTACAGTAGACACATACTGTGCTATGGTAAATGGCAACTAGAGCTGGGTGTGTAATATATGTGACTTCAGTGTGTGCTCAAATAATGGCTATGTTAAAAACACACTAAAGCCATATTCATACTTGTATTCATGTGTTCAGAAATGTCACGTTTTATGCAGCGATGTAACCCCGGTGCATGTAGGATTACTGTGTGTCATGCAGTGAACACAGATGTGTACTCAATCACGACACTGTGAGTGCAAGAGAGTGAATGTTCCAGATACAGAAAAAGAATCGACAACAGTGACTTTATCTTACAATGTATTACAATGAAAAGAAATTTAATCCTCTTTTGTTGACATTTAATCCAACATTATTGTGTAAGTGCACGCATGCACATGTGTTTGTGGATGACAGATGTGATTTCCACAAACACACTTTTCTGTGTCCAATGACCAAACAACAAATACTTGGCGTGTTTTACCTTTATAGTTAGGTTTGTTAAACTGATGACTAAACACATGACTGCTGATTCAGGGTTAGTCTTAGTTTTTCCAATGCTAGGTTTCTCCTGAATATAAGAACACCTTTACCATTTTTCTGAGCAGCATGTGACCTGCACAGGGTGGGTGGATGCCTTAGGTTACAGTAATGAGAATCACAGAAGGAATCCACTAATCCAGTTTAATCTTTATTTTATTTATTTGTTTTTTGTTTTTTGCATGCTTTATCTGAACAAGTTTAATCTGCTTTAAGGTTTGGTTTTCAATATTTGCCTGTGGTAAATATAGTATGTGATATTCTTGACTACACTGTGTATTAGGGAGATTAAGTGTGTGCTTATTAGCTAATATTGCATTTGTCTCTTAATGTTGTGAATTACAGGTTTTGCTGTTCTTTATAAGGCTGTGAGATCTGATGATTTATATCATGATGACAGAGAAAACTTCTGCCATCATTATTTTCATAATATGGCTAATCATTTATGTCATTGTATCACAAATCACATTTTTAATAGCGAGGATTTCAATGGAATGACGCGTTCCATTCCAACTGTGGGAAGGGAGCATTTAATCATATTGTGAGGCCTAATTTGCATCTCTCATACCCTTAGTCAAATATGTGTGTGCTGAGTACACTGTGAATGACTGGGCAGGTGGCTGCACAGACTGGTAAAGCAGCTTTAGATGTGATGAAGTAACACCTTCAGTCCTTAAATGCTTGTGCAGTGTCACAGCTGTTGATTAAAACAGACATGAATGGACTTCACCCATTAGCTCCTGAATGAACATGAGACTTGGCCACTACCTAAACATATGCAGAGAAGTACACATGTGTGCACATGCACATGGCTATAGATATGGCCAGATGGCGTAATCCTTTAGTTTTCACTGTTTCATATATTTTCCCTTCCTGTGTTGGGATTATGCTGCTGTCCAATCAGATTTCAGCCCACTCTAGTGATGATGTGAGATGAATGGCAGGCAGACGGGTGAGTGGAGCAGGCATGCAGTGGACTCACTGTACTTGGGCTTGTACCACATACTGATGTTAGCTGTGACTGTTCCAAGCTGCCAAAAACCACTGAGGTTGTTGTGATCGTCATTTTTGCTCTGGTCAACTGACCATCACTCTCCAGGTAAGAGATGAAATGCAGGAGAGCCAAGCATACTGGGAGGAAGTGTTGGACTTCAAAAAAAGCTGCTTCAGGCAGTGGCCGGGACAACAAACAAACCGATAGTAGAGATTATGGCAGGCAGAACAGTATGCTGAACCTCTGATTGACTGGATGCATTTACAGTATATAACGGTGTTTATTTTCAGCCAGAGGGGGTCAGAAAATGGGCAAAGACCAGTTTTAGATCATGTGTAATATCAAAATACAGGTAAAATTTGGCTTGGAAATTGGTAACATTTGGTGATACTTATGTGAAATGTTGCAGATTTCTGTAAATGCTATATTTTATTTCACATCACACGAAGGTAACTTAAAAAAATTTTTCAATGAAAACAACTTCTTCCAAACATCCCTTTATATTTTTTTCAGAAAATAAGTGTTTCAGATGGTCAGGTGTGTAAATATACTTATAAATAATAGCAGATATGTGGCATTACATTTAAAGCTAAAAGTGTTTTTAGACACGTACAGCAAGATAGCTCTTATTTCCAGTAACTGGTTACACTCTTACATTTGTTTTTGTGTGTGTTCTTAGATTTTTTTTTTTCATATGTTGATAATGCTCATTTTGTCCCTGATTATATTAAATTAGACTTGTCGGGAGGCTTTTGTTCACTCTAAAATTAAATTTGAATAATTATCATAATTGTGCTCTTTTTCTAATGCAAATGCAAGTAAAAATAACTAATTGTTTAAAATTAAAGTATTGTGTTGTATGTTTAACATTGATTAATGGTTTGGAATGCTGAATAGGATTAAAATGATAATTAAGGACTTTATTTTATTGCTAGTAAATGTTTATTACTTGAAAGTACCCTTTTTGTGTCGGGTTATCAAAGTAATTAATACTGATTGTCCATGGAGGATTTTCACATTCTGGCTTATTCTTTATCTGCTAGTGTGTTTCTTGTCTGTGTGGGTGTACACATATACAAGACCTTTTGGAAAACCACCAGCCACTTACTGTCATAGCGACTCTAATTTTACAGTTGGCACTTTTCATGTGGTAGACATGAGCTAATTAGGCACAAATGCACATTTAATGAGGAGTGCGAATGTTCATGAGTGGGCCTCTTGGAACTAGGGCATGCTGTATATGCTTATATTTACATTGTCACATGCATGTGTGCATATGTCACTGCTCATCACATGTTTCTACAAAGGTTCAACTTGCATCACGTTGTACAATCATTGAAGCAAGGGGGGGGGGCATACGTCTCAATTATTTTTGCTTCCGTCATTCCAAAAATGTTCACGCCAGAGTGAAAAATGCATTCTCTGTGTCATGTTTCATTGTTTTGATGTCTCTTTCTTGTGACAATAACTGTTGCCATGTGTGCGCAATTACTCATGCAAATTGTTTGCACCTCCCTTTGAGACGTGTTAAATATAGATGCAGTTTCTATTAGCAAAACAGCTTTTGGGTTTGATAAATCACTTTGCGTGTGCTAAATTAATATATTCACATTTTCTCCTCCCAGCACACGCACAATTGCGTGTAAATGCCCCACATTGCATATTTATTGCAACAAATGTAGCAGGATGCAGACATGCTATTTTGCACCTTTGAAAGACGCAACCCTTAGTGTGCACTGTTAGTAAATCAGTTTGTACTGTACATATTTTTGCATATGCAATGAGTTTGCACACGTTTTTATACACACAAACTTTTAGTAGATCCAGCCCTTGGTGTGCTTGACATGCACTCATGCCATACCCTAGGGGATCATCTTTTCTATGAGTTACTGTCTTGTTCATTTATGATAAAATTGATCTTGATGTTGGCAAGGTGCAGTGCTGCAAAATAAAAATAGATCCTCTCAAATGCAAAATGGAAGGAGTACAAAGTACAGATATTATAGATATATTTAGGTTTAAATGTTTGGAGTAATACTTGAAAGTTCAGCATTATCAACAAAGTGTTCAGATGTTTAGTGTCTTATATTGTGTCCCCATCCAAGTTTGTGTCTGGTATTCTTATTTTCCACATGTATAAATGTCTTTGCGGTGGCCTGCTCAGAGTATTGCAACAGGAGTTGGGGTTTGAAGCTGGAATTTTAAAGCTGCATAGACTCTAGACCTCATTTGTAAAACCTTCCCTCAGTGAGTAAGCCTTATCTATCCATTTGCCCCTGCAGGTCAGTGCATCCTGTGTATGGTGGATGTGGTCCCAGTCAAGAATGAGGATGGCGTGGTGATCATGTTCATCCTTAACTTCGAGGTCATGACAGAGGAAACGCTCCACAATAGCAAACAGGATCTTAACCACCGCCTGCCCACCTGGCTCGTCACGGGTAAGATCTTATTGCCCTACTTTACTCCAGCTTGCCTATCTGTTCATTTCCATTTCAATAACGAGTGTGGTGGCGACTATCACTTTAAATCACTTGGATCACTTTCTGGTTCATTCCATTTTACTGAAAGGTCATGTGGTCCTCATATTTACTAAGTACATCTATGTTTCTGAATCCTTTTTGCCAGATTGAGGGTTGAAAAAATGTTTTTGTTCCTGAACTTTCTGTGCAGTTAATTTTCCAGAGGGATAACCCAGGGGAATGGCATCTGCAGTAGGACAATGATATTAGAAATCAAGTCTGTCACTCAGCCATTTTCCTTGTTTTTAACTTTGTGGCTAAAACCTAAATCTAATCAATGCTGCTGTCCCAGATTCCTGTAGATTACTTTTGGGGCTGTATTTTGAAAGTCTATTGGCTCAGAATGATCTAGTTCAAATCTCCCTCTCCTAACATGACCTGCTCTGTTCTCTGTCTGCTTTTTTGTCTCCTCCACCCTCGCCTTTCACTCTTTCATTTACTACAGTACATCCACCCTAACACAATTGAATACTAAAGCCCACCCGTCGTCCTTCAGGGAATGAGCCTTTTTCCTCCTCTGTCTTCGTTTTCAGGTCGTCCACGAGGCTTCAAATTGCGTCTCCCCCTGCTGCGCTCGTTGTCCAACAGCAAAGTGTCTCTGGACGACGCAGAGGCTGGTCAGATCCCCACTGCGACGCCCCTGCCTCTCCACCCAGACCACCACTGTCCTGAGTCCCTGGGCTTGGGGGAATTCCTGCCCCTTCCCCCTTTACCACCAGACCACCAGGATCATATCAGTGGAAACAGGTAAGCCAAGGATTATTTTCAACAAATACAGCTTTAGAAAACATGAAGGGTAAGATTTACTAACACTTTCCACCAGCGTAAAACCTCTTTTGTTGTTGTAAAACTACTGTAGAGATTATACACGCAGTGGAAGGTTAGCACTGGCAAGGTGTGAACAGTTACTTTTGTGAACATTTTTGCAATATATATGAATTTATAGGAGCTTTCCTTTTGGATCACAGCATCTAAAACCTTTAAGATCGACCCTTTTCACGGAACTTTCACATTAAACTGTAAAGGTAAATTCAAAAATAGATGAAAAAGATTATTTTTGACTTGCATTTATTCATTTTCAGTGCCAGAAAAAGTTATCAAATCACTAAAATAAATACAGTAACTTTTTTCATGATTTGCATAATTTACCATGCAATACCTGCTACACAGAAACTTCTGGGCACTGTTCATTTTCTGGCCTCTAGGTCATCTCAATGTACTGTGGCTCATGTGGCTAGATTTCACAGCCCATGTATTCACCTACGTTGTCTCTGGCCACAAACGGGATTAGTTCATAGACATATATTAATGCTCCCAAAAGGCTGGGAGGTACAAGCAGAGGTTTCATAAACTTTTACTGGAACCTTAAGTGTTTCAATTCTTCATATCATCCTTCACTCTAAAAAAAAATTGCGGAAATACACAGAATCTTGCGGTTTTCATTGTTATTCAGGATTCAGGACAATGTGTGGCTGATGAAGTAATGTAGTAAATGTAGACAAGACAAGAGACTAGACGAATCTACCCCCTCACAATAGAATTCCTGATACTGCTTTACTGATTTGTCTGAAATTATTGCATTCCTCCACTAACAATTTTTCCAATTTTACTGCAGAACATTTCTACTGCTGGCACTCCTTAGTCTCCTTGGTCTGAGACACAGGAAACATAAAAGCTTTCCTTATATCATCAGATTACAAGTTAAAAGCTGAACCTGCATTATATTACCTACACTCATCATTTGCTTTTGAAACTACAATAATTTGTGTTACTCATGGTAGATTGGTCAGTGTTGGGATAAATTGGCTGTCTCCGTTAATTAAATTATGCATTGCCAGTAGTATACGTCAGCAGCAGAGTTGACAAATCCCATCTACTTGGTACTTCTGGCCCTAAGAGTATTAACCAATTCCATTAATGTGAACCATTTCAAATCAGTAGTCAGTATTGATAAAGGTCTATGTTCAGAACAGTGAAGACAGATTGTAGGATGCTCTATAATAATTTGTGCAGAATGGGTTGCATGTAAAATTTGTTACTGCAGGGAATTCCTTGTGTGACTTCATTAAAATATATATTTGCTCATCTTGTGTAAAGCTGTTGTAGTGTAGCAAAGTGTTTTGGACAGACACTTGACCTTTCATGGGTCTAATCTGAATTAGTTCCAGCTTTTCTAAACCTTTAATTCCAATCACATCTGTTTGCCTGTGTCCTAGGTCAGCTCTACAGGGTTGGCCAGAGGACCGCCAGGAGGACCAGCGCACCTTATTGGGCTCTGAGCCTCCTGTATCTCCTCACGGGGGCAAACTGGTGGGCCCACTCACCCAGTCGTCACCCTGCGTAGCCCCACATCACCGACTCAGCCTCAACCCGGACGCTTCGGGTTCCAACTGTTCTTTATCACACAGCCGCTCGCGGGAAAGCTTCCACAGCATGCGGCGTGCCTCCTCCGTGGACGAGATAGAAGCAATGAGGCCGGACTGGGACAGAAAGAATCGGAGAACGAGCATCCGGCCAGGCAGCGCTGGTGAGAAAAGGATGCATATACAAACTGATGCCAATAGGTGACTCCTTTTCCTGAATCAGTTAAATCTTTACTTCTTTACTGCTGTGTTTTTTATGTTTACAGGTGCTGTAAACAGTAAATCCAACATACTGAACTCCACATCGGACTCAGATCTCATGCGCTACCGCACCATCTCGAAAATCCCTCAGATCACTCTCAACTTTGTGGATTTCAAACCTGACCCTCTCATCGCCCTGCCCACTGGGGACATGGACATCATAGCTCCATGTAAACTTATCGATCGGACACACAATGTCACAGAAAAAGTCACACAGGTAGGACACAGGTCATATGAGTGTGTGATATGCATTGTGCGAGTATTGCTTGTACTATGTGTGTGTATGATTTTCTGAGCAGTGTATCATTCTGATATGTGTGTCTATATTCTCAAAGTTACTGCCATCTTCTGTTCACTGATACTATATCTGTTTCTCTGGGGTGGTAATCCTTGTGGAACCCACTTGTGTGTATGAGAGTGAGATTGTGAGAGCTCTGATGAGATGATGATGGAGTGAGGCTTCATAATTGACTTAGCAAGTAACAGAGATATGACGCACAGGGCATTTGAAGCAGCACTTTCATTTCCTCACAATCTAACAGGATCTCCCCACAGTGGAGTTCCAATCTTCCCTTATTTGCAGAAAACTCCTCAACTGTTTACCCTATTTGCTCCAAAAACACTCTTACATTGAAGAGATGTTCTGTCTCACCTCACTGTTGCAGGACGCCTGTGAATACAGCTCTTCCAGCTGATGTTTTCATGTAGGTAAATACAGTCAAATATACATTCAAGATTACTGACATGACAACGCTCTAAACCTTGACTGGATTTTAGAGGAGATGAGATGTTGAAGTGCCTTTGATTCACGTTCGGTTTTGCTGAAAAATTAAGTGTTTGAACTGGGGGAGGGAACCATTTCACTGTATGCTGTGAATGACACTGATGATAATACCACACGCTCATCATACGGAATTGTACATGAATAATGTATATGGTCACAAAACTCCATGTCCATATTTGACATCATTTCAAGCAACAATGAGTCAGAGTCAAATTTATGTAAATTTTATATCTATGTGTTTTCATAAAATTATTACTATTATTTGGGACTGTTATAATATGATCTATCTATCTATCTATCTATCTATCTATCTATCTATCTATCTATCTATCTATCTATCTATCTATCTATCTATCATATAATACATGTCTATCTGATATTTGGTTCCAGATATCATCAGCCTCATAGCATACTTGCCAGACTCATGTTTTTTTCGGGTCATTGCCAATGACAAATAATGACTCAGTAGTATTAAGAGAGTACAGTTATGCAGATATCATAATTTGGCCAAAAACACGACTTAGGCAATTATGCTATGAGGCTAACAATATGCTATATATTGGTAAACATATGCATAACACCCTGGTGTTAACATTTTCAAAATCATACACTTACATCAAACTCCATTGTCAGTCAAACTTGGCAAAAAAGAGCCATTTCATGTGATTTCAATTCTGATGGTCTAATTAGTTCTAGTGTGCTTCGAGAATTACAGACAAAAAAAGAGCCATCTTGGCACAGCTGAGTCTAAATAGTCAGCGCTCTCAACTCAAATATAATAACATCTTGGAGAATAGAGATGTTCCATGTCGCTCATTCTTATGATGTATTTTATCACTATATATATATATATATATAAATACTAGCATGTTGACCCATGGGAATCCACAGTTTCTAGAAGCAGTACAGTTCGGTCGTATCAATAAGCTGTTCTCACCTGTCTGATCCTTGACCCAAAATACATAAGTACTCCAAAAAGCAAAGGTCTGTCTGTCCAATTTATCAGTTATAAAGCAGATACACATACACACAGAGGTTACTTGGCTTTTATAATATAGAAACTTTCTTGTAAATACATACAACATATAGTCCCTCAGCTGCTGTAAAGGCAATTAGCAATTAAGTCAGTTGAGTTGACACTGGAAAAGAAACCATATGGGACTGAGTACAAAGACAGAGGGAAGAATCTGCTTTGATTTATGTATTTAACTAAAGGGTTTGTTGAGATACATTTAGTAAACTGAAAATGAGAGCTTTAATGAGGGCAGTGGTCACACAAGCGTGGTGCTTTATATGCAAAAGTTTCTAGTTCACCAAACTAGATCTTTTCTTCTTTTGGTGGTACAGAGGCAGAGGTGTTTGTGATGAGTGGGTTAATTAGGATATTCCATCACAGAGATTTGCTGTGTGTCATTTCAGGCTGTGCAGGGAGTCTGCTGTCTGTCTTGGATGAGTAGAAAAGGAAAGACATAGTCTGTGCAATCAAAACAAAATCTGGTCCCTGATATGGATTCAATGATGATTCAAGCTCTTTAGATTTGTCTTAAGCATTCCTTTTCTTGATCATCAGGAGTTCTGTCCTTTTCTTGCATTGCATGATCGTTCCGATTGATTTAACAGTTTGACATTAGACAGATGTCTGGCAGTAAATCACCAGTTTGTTAAAGCTGCAAACTGCTCTTGGATTCAGAAGACTGAAGCCTCAAAGTTTGTTAGGTTCTTAACAGGAAAAGAGCATTTTAGGCATTTTTACATTGTCAGGTGCTTTTATTCAGTGCTGGTGGTTTTTAGCCGAAGACATCAGGGTGCTTGTCATTTCTTTTCGATGATCCTGCAGTATGACAAACCACTGTAACATCTTGATCTGTTTGTTGTCATGTCCCTCATTTAACAGTTGTTTCATTGTGCATGCATTTGAAATAAAGGGGAATTGTCAAAGTTTGTGCATAACCCCAGCACTTTAACCAGTTCACTTTAACCAGTACATAAAACACTTGATATTAAGTGTACATGTCAACAAAATCTAGTATTTTAATGCAGAAATGTTACAGATTACTGTTTTGACAATTAGATTATCTAAACACATTTAATTTTATTACAAGTTTAATTTTGCAGTAGAAGTCCAAGTTTGCCATGGAGGCCAACGACGTCCTTTAATGCTGACTTTTCACCCTACATTTTTTATATTAAAATTTCTTTGCTCCTGTTATGTATATAAGCTGTTTTAGGAGTTATATGAACAAAAAGCAGGAAAGATTAAGCAAATCTGTCTGCCAGGATTGGAGTGTACATGCAGGACGGTTATAAATGATCATTTTTTTTCCTACTGTCAGCGAGACACAATGCACTCTTCTCATTCTCAGCGGGAAAGGGAACATCAAGAGAGAATAATAATCCAAAGTCGGGTGATGCAACACAATATAAAACTAATGCAATCATGCCCCAGTATATGTGAGGTGCAGCTGACAAGGTCACTACATAACCCTCTGTGGCTTTGTGTATGTGAGTACTCAGTCATATGTGTGCATTAACCCATACAGTAGTGCATACTCTACGTTATTGTGCAGATGGAGGAAGCAGCACCAGCTGTGTCTCGAAATGCTATGGATGGCTATTTATAGGCATGGCAGATTACAAAGCGAACTGCATTTTAACATCTTTCATATCCAACATTGTATGTGACTTTTCTTGTTAGATGGAATATTCCCCTTAGGAAGGGGAGATGGAGGACAAACTTATGGAAACATGACAGCAGGATGTTTTATGTCTAATGTTAAGTGCTCTTAGAAGAACTATGAATAAAACTCCTTTTTAGACAGCCACAAGATTATCAGCACAGCAAATTTAAGGGTAAAGCTATGAAAAGGATCTTCATGAAATAATTAAAACAGTAAACAGGAGGTTAGGGTTACATTTCAGACAAAACAGTTGAGTTTAGACTGTGTTAGCTGCAAGTAAAATGCAGAAAGTACAAGCTATTCCTTTTCAAAGGAAGTTTGATACATACAATGTTACCTTAGACTGACTATAACCCTAAGCCCATGTTAAAGTGTGTTGAAAAGGATGGATGGAAAAAGCCTCCCTCATCTTTGTTTTGCTAACTTGATGCCTTATTTCAGTTCCCCTCTGTGACCTGCAGATGGCAGCACTGCATCATGTAGTGTAGTGACAGGCCTTCAGCATTTCCTCAGAGGACTTGAAGAAGAAGATGTTGAATGGCAAACAAGGCTGAATAATTTAAATGTTCCATAAAACATCTGACATCCTGAACGAGAACACATGCAGATTTTCTCCCTTATTTGGAATGACTTCTGGCTCCGTCCCCTTTTCTGAACATGATGGTTTTTTGCCTCTTGTGCTTTCATAACTGAACAGCGTACTCTCAGACTGGCTCATGAATAGTACCTTAATGCACAAGTAAATGCCTTTTAGTGTGTTGTTAGTTGGCATCAGGACTATCTGCTCTTTTTATTGTGATGAAAACTCAACTTTTTTCCCAATGTTTTTCATGTGAGTGTTCATGTAGTGTTCAGTGAACTGTAGCTGACCTTTTCTAATGAAGGGAGAGCAGTGGATGGACGAGGAGGCGCGCTAAAGACCATGTCAAGAAAACAAGGTCTTGTTTGGCATTTGGATAAATGACTGAGCTGTGGAAGAAGCTGGGAGCGTGCCCCACTGCCCACTTGGATACACACTTCATTGACATGCGTAGCTTCAATGACTTTCTGCTATTTGTCCTATAGGCGACACTCGAATTAGCCTCAGACTAACGTATACACTGCACACAGTCCTCTGCGCACTCCACAACACAGCTCTCATACAATATTCCTAACACACCCTCCTCCATACATGGCATCCCTACAGACACGTGAACATGAACTATAAGAGCCTGCAGTAAGACACAGTCTCAACAACGCCCTGACTTTTCTCTTGACTCCTCACTCAAGCAGCCTGACACATCTGACTCCACAGTGGGATCCAATGGAGGCGTGGATGGCACACTCAGCACCCAGCAGCAAAGTGGTAGGAATGTCTCACTCTCCTTAAATCAAACCAAATATAGTTTGAGTTAAAAATTTGTGTTGGTAAATAGTGCCTTTGGAGTCAGGAAGGCCTGAAGTGACTGTCATTCTAGGGAAGGTTGAAAGCAGTTTTGATTTTGTGGCAAAACAGAATTAGTGATTGACTCACAAAGTCAAAGGAAGTAAGGTCTCTTTTTTCCCCTGTTCTTTTTGTCGTCAAAACATTTACCTTCAGGCAGCATCACAGGTTTTTGACAGATGGTATGAAAAATATTTTTTGGAAAAGTTAGAATTATAGACATGATATTTTCCGTAATCTGACATTCAGCAGCCATTGACTTTTTTGAGGTATTTGAGGCTTGTTTTTACATCCAATACCATGTTAATCTTTTCACATATCCTGACCATATCAGCTGACAAGCAGCCAATCTCACAGTCACAGATCAAGCCGTATCTGAGACTAAAAGAAACATAGTCTTAGACGAAGAACAATGTATTCATGCGAAACTGAGCCTGTGTGTATTAACTGTGTGTATATTTTTGCATTGCATTAAGACAAAATCCATACAGTCAAGCTTCATTCTCAAATACCTCTCAGTCAGTGTTGAACACCATCAAATTTCAGTTCAGCTTCAGTACATTTTTCAGGCATTTTGCTGATCTCCAACAATCCATTTTCAGTTTAAAACACAACAAAATGTAGACATTACAGCTGCAAATATTCTACATTTTGCGGAAAGGAAGTTATATTTAAACAGGTTATCAGTGAATTACAGATCACTTTAGTTTAGTTTCCAGTCTATATGGACCTTCTGAAGTGTTCAGTCCTGCAGCATAGTGAGGTGAGTTATCCACTTCAACTGCTTCTGTTTGGTTAGAATGACAGGTTCCAAATCCAGAGGACAGAATTGATCAGCATTTAGACCTACAGTGCATTTCTGGGGTTTTGTCTCATGAGTGTTAAGCAGAAAGCTATTACTAAACATCACAATCTCACATTTACACTAATTGTATTTACATGTAGCCTTCTGTATTCCTACATTTAACTTGTAATGTAAAAGTAAACTGTGCAAAAATAGATCATACACAAATATAATACATGTATTTTGCAGTGTTTCAAGATGTCTGCATTTTTTAGTTTTAGCACATGCGGAATCTCTTTAGACTGAAGGATACAATAATTTGGCTCTTGAAGTCCAGTTTCCACCAAAAGTTAAATGTTGTTCTCAGAAATGGCTTTCCAGTGCAAACTATGCACAGTTTGGAAAAAGCATGTTACTGAAAATACAGACTTAGCAGTTTAAAATTATTACGACGAATTGTCTATTTTCCAAATGAACAAAATTCCACAGTGTACATATATACTTAAG
Source organism: Ostorhinchus angustatus (assembly GCA_029822955.1). Taxonomy (NCBI): domain Eukaryota; kingdom Metazoa; phylum Chordata; class Actinopteri; order Kurtiformes; family Apogonidae; genus Ostorhinchus; species Ostorhinchus angustatus. The sequence goes on along the minus strand of JAPTMW010000014.1, from coordinate 11,690,576 downwards.
TGTAAGATAAATTTTTTTAGTATGGTTAATTGGTTTGCATTTCGACATTTTCAAAGAATTACAACAATATAATTATTTTATCCATTTAAATGTGGCGCAATTTCTTTTCCCAAATCGTAGGTGGGCCTTTCCCAAACAACTCATTTCATGCTTTGTTATTTTGTTGAACCTAAAAAGGTGAGTTGTCAAGGCTTCATGTGGCACTCAGCTGCTCTATCACTGGTCCAATTGCCTTTTGTTATTTTTTGTTTTTGTTTTTTTTTTGTTTTTTTTTTTGGGGGGGGCATTTGACGACACTGAAGCCCACTTCTGATTACAGACAGAACATGAGTAACACACGAGAGACATGCATGGGAGGACTTTGACAAGATTCAGCCCCATTTAAGCTGTAGAAGTCAAAAGTCTCCAAAATCTGGCCCATAATGTCTAAATTGTTTCACTGACAAAAAAAAAAATATTGGGGGAAAAACTGAGATGTCACCCTCATAAACTGAATGCTAAACA
>JAPTMW010000014.1:11588991-11600715 GCA_029822955.1 Ostorhinchus angustatus | reverse complement strand
TGTTGTGATCATACACGCAGAGAGAAATACAAACAACAAATTGAGGTTAGATCTTTCTGCCTCTTGTCTCTCAAATACATCCAATAGTTCCGGATCAATGGTCAAACACAGAGCACATTTTCACCTACTCTGCAGAGTATGTAGTCGTGATACAGGCTGGCAGTCAGATATCCAATTTTGGCTCCGTCTCTCTCTTTCTCGCTTCTTCTCTCTCTTTTTTTCATTCTCTCTTCCTCCTACACAGCTTTCAGACAGGCCCTGTTTGACACCTGAAAGCACCCTTAGTTTTAAATGTACCTGCTGCCAGTGTTAAAAGTTATGCAAGACTTTAGCAAAGCCAGAAATAGGACAAAGCTGCAGATCCATATTACATTAGATGTGTGTTTCTTATAAAGCAATTAAAAAGAAGATCCTCCCTCACAAATCTACTGTACCATTAAGCATATATAGATGCCTAAAGTGTAGTGCCAGCAGTCATTAACTTGAAACTACATTTATAATACCACCTACTGACATCTTAATTTTACATCTACCAGATAAAACACACTACTAATTGATGTTTACCTAGGCAGTCATTCCACAAATCATTAGAACTTACACTGAAATAACTGGCAGCTAGCTGTTTTTACCTTAAGTGTCCCCAGTTTGACAGAGTCTAATTCTTTGACTTCCTTGCTAATATTTCCTTCCCATCACTGTTTTGTAATAGATTGTTTCCTCTGTACAGAGGACATACTGTACAGAGTAAACCGAGTAGAGACCAGCAAGGTGATACCTGTGATCATAACATTCCTGCTACTCATTCATGTACACTGCGGGCAAGAAGTTAACATCCCCCAGGCTCCATTCACTTGTGATAAAAAAATTATCCAAGCTGGGACTTGTCAGAAGAAACCTATTAAGAGTCACAGCAAGCTTACTGAGAAAACTCTTGTTAGGATTTTTGTGTTTGTTAATTGAAAGCTGTAAAGATGAGTTCAGGATGCACTTGGTCTCAGTTTAAGAATTTATTCTCATCACATGTAAAATATAAAAGCCAGCACTGGTCTCTTGGGACAAGAACTCCCTCAGGAACTCGAGTCAAAGAGCCCCAAATTGCGGGTGTGGTTGACAATTATCTTCGTGGGTGACTCCACCCCGAACAAATGGGTTAGACTTTTCAACGTCATCTTACTCTGTCTTCTAACTGGACCTCACCTATTGCCGTGGCTTACCAACCGTTAGTCCACGTCTTGTTGTTGGGATGTGCTATGCAAAGTGTCATGACTGTTGTTTTAGACGTGTATCTATTGGAATACAAGGTCCAAGCTTCTGTAGCCACAACATCTTCTTCACTGAACAGAACTGACCCTCAATCTTATCAGTACTATCGTCTATGAGTTTACTGGGAGACAAGCTTCATCAGTAGAGAAACACATGAGGTTTCTGTGATATTTTATAGGAGCTCAGAGCAATACTGTAATTATTCTCTCTCTTCTGAAGGATTTTAAGCAAACCAAATTTCCTATTCAGAGTCACTGCTAACTGGACTTGATAAGAAGATATTCAGATCATTTATTTGAAAAACTGCTGTTAGTTTTACAAAATAAGTCCAACAAGTCCACATATACACAGATATGTCCTAAAATACACCTTTGGCTATACAAATTACAAATTACCTTTTAGTTCACACACAATGTTAATATTAGGTCATTGGAAATAAACCTTTTTAGCTCCTTCCTGGTTGAAGGTTTTTAAAAACTCTTTTTGGGTAGGTCTTACAAAAATGATGCTGTGTGTTGAGAAAACATATTGTGAGTTGTTTTGTTTCAGTTTCATGATGGAGTTTGGTGGAAAAATTGAGTTGATTAGGGTGATGTAGAAAGAGATCAGCTGTGTTGTGGGATGGATTTGGAATTGGACTGAGCCATATTTTTTTGTAGTAATTTGGTTCTACCTTTCAACTTGACTATTAAGGTTTACTTAGAGGTTCTTAACATTCTATGGTATTGAGCATATTTTACGATTGTACAGTAACAGAGGAGTTCACCCAAGGAGAACGTTTTTGCCTTGTAATGTCAGAGTGTCTTGTACTTTGACACAACCACTTTTCCAACCAAACTCTACTGCTTAATATTTACCCTGTATTAACTTCAGTCTGGTGATGGCCCTGGTTATTCTCTTCTTATGTTGCAGAAAACCTTGGGGTGCGTCAGTACATACTGCTCAAAATCTGCAATGTCCACATATTTGTACTGTATCTAACTTTTTTATTCTGTGTGATATTGAGTAATGACTCCACTTAGAACTCAGATCACACATATGATTCCCCTTTCACAATTTTGGTAACACTATTAGGCCCATTTATAGTCACTTTACCAGCAAAAATAGGTACATCTATTTCAATCAAAGAAGAAGGAAGTCAATAATAACAAACATGTTGATGACAGTGGAGGTATTACTAATGCTGATCTTCAGAATGTTAGTTGTGGTAAATATGTTGGTAATTTTTTCACTACTTCACACAATTGCCTTTCAAAAAGTTCCACCATTTCTGGAAATTATCATCTCAACACTGCCCCCCACGATTTCCGGCAGTACTTCTCTGTTTCTCCTGATTTGATAAGCATCTGCAAGATTTGAGTGGACAGACAGAAATACAGACATAATGAATGCAGAGGACAGACATATACATGTGTGTATTTAACATAGAGCATAAATGGGCCTTCAGTGGGGGTTTTTTGAGTTTGTAAGCCCTTAGACTGTTTGAACTGCAGCATCCGTTATTATCAATTATAGCTCATGGGATGGTCTTATTGATTGTACTATAGTTAGTGAAATAAATTTAGTAAAATTATTTACAAATATTGAAATGAAGTATTCAAGAGCAAGATGTAGGTAGTACTGAGCGAAAATAGGGGCTTTCACTTTTTAGAATGTTGTAGCTGTACAGATCAGAGGTGTAGTTAATTCACAATTTCCCTCATTATGAAGGTCAACATTCAGCAAGAGCTGCATATTTTTTAAATTATAACAATAGATTAAATATAATGGGTCATGTCCTCCAGAGCGTCATGCATAGACAACGCCCAAATAACTGAAGAGGTGCTTTAACTCCACACACTCACATAGACACAAAGCGAAGTCTGATATGTAAAGTGGTGTGATGAAGAGAGCAGAACGATAGAGGAAGACATGCCGGGGTGCCAGAGGAAATGGTGTAACTACGGCGTTCCCTGACACCCACACATGTACAGTACACCATGCCTGAAGCGATTTGCAAAGACACTCTCTTCTCCAGTGTTGCTCTGCAGTGTGTGTCTGTGAGGATTCTGTTGGTTTCTGTAAATTGGCCTAAGAGTCATTTAGCCCAGCTCTAAATGGAAAGTGTCATGAGATAATTTTGCTATGATGTGATGCAATATACATGAATTTGATTTGATTTGATTTTGACTGAATTTGGAATCCATCTCCTGCTTGATACTGATGACTTACCTGGAAAAAAAGGGTGATGAAAATTATCATTTCATATATATTTACATTTTGGCAGACCCATTCCATTACTGGAATTTGGGTGTCTGCCAAAACCATTATAATAGTGATACCACAACTCCCTTGTTTTTATTGTTATTATTACTGCTGTTTGTACTACTACTACTACTACTGTAGTAGTAGTAGTAGTAGTAGTGGTGGTGGTGGTGGTAGTAGGAGGGGGGAGTACAACCACACAGCACTTTTTCCATTTCATTAAATCAAAATCATTTATTGATGAAATGAAATTATACTGCAGGGGGTCTGAGACCAAAATGTACATGATATGGTTTCACTAGAGAAGATAGCTCACTCTGTAGACTGTAGATTTGTGAAATGCAGAACAGCTCAGTCCAGTTTTCTGACAGCAGTAATGTTTCATGTGGGTTGTCCTCAGTGTTGGGAAAGTTATTTTTAAAAAATAACTTTTGCTTATTACTTCTTTAAAAAGTAATCCATTACTTTACCTAGTTACCCTCTATGGGAAGTAACTAGTTGCGTTACTCATTACTTTTACATTATGCTTATGTTGCTGGACTTTGGGCAGAACCACATATCTGTTCCTAAATATGTAGGGCTACATAATGTTCTACCATGGAGGACATAACAGATATTTCTTTTGTGCTCTTTGTTTTAGAGCACTCGACAAGAAACCATTAGACTACTATAGGCTTCAACACCACCACTGAGCCCTATCAAACAATATGAAATAACATAGTCTTGATACACCTTATGGGCATATAGGTGAAGGTGAGCTGTTTCTCTACAGTTTATATCACTAGCTACCCTAAGAAGTAAAGATGAGCTAAAAATCAACAGATGACTGGATTCCAGCATAACACAGACTCCAACATAAACTCCACATACGGACAAGTGCATCTACAAGTCTTAATGCCAGTCAGGCTATCAAAAAAGAATCACTTTGGTTGTGTTCTGTGAATGTGTTCGCCTGTTAACCCTCAGTTCCTTTTAAATTACAGTAGATAGAGAGAGTGGAATATGGCTCTAATCTAATATGTTTAAGTGAATTCAATCAGTGTTGGCACATAACAGTATCAGATTGGTCCCCTCCCTCCATGTCGTAACACTAAAGCTGATGCTAAACATCAGTTCTTACCGAACCACTATGCTATTGGGTATTTAAAATGCCTGATTTCTTTTCAGTGCCTATATGCAGCACACACAAATGGCTTTCATGTATTTTTATTACATGAACTTACAGCTTCAATTTGTGGTTATTTTGTAGTTTTTGTTATAAAAGTGCTTTGAGTGCTTCAGATGCAGGTTATCTGAAAAATTAAACCAATGATTCATACTGTAATGTATTATAATTGTCTTTTTCCATAATGGGAAATCCAATAGATTATTGTTTAGGAACTGGTATCAGCACTGTTTTTTGATTTATGTTTTTCAACATAGCTCTATACTGTACATCACATTATAGACAAACGCAGAATCATTTTACTGTATGTTTGGATGCAGTCATGCTTACTCATTTCACTGATTTCTGTGTTGGTTTAGGTGGGTGCTTTTCTGGGGATATGTATTCTTTATTTTCTATGTCTGTGTGTGCTCACATCACGAGGAGCTTAGCCCTCACCAAAGTGGAGGTGTTGATAATGATGAGCAAAGCTTCAGGTGGAGAAGGAAAAAAAATAGTCACACTGATATCTCCTTTGCGTGTTTTCCTGGCTCAGCTTGGCTTGGCTCAGCGTGGCTGGGATTAAGAAACCTTCTGAGAAGACTTAATATGCACCCCGCCTCTGTCAACCAACTGCAAGAGAGCTGTATTTTCTGGTGAGAGGAGACAGTAAGGCGATAGAGGGGGAGAGAGGAGTTGGGGAATTGAGCGGTGGGATACAGAGACAAAGAAGGTTATTGTAAGTTCTTATTTGTACTGTTGTGATGATCAAATGTGTAACACCCCCACGTGGAAGTTTCTCTCGAGTGTTATCAAAGTGACCACTAAAGTAGGATGCTTTACAATTCTAAATGTCATTGAAATATAGCTATTTTAACAAGCATAGCTGGTGACAACCTTTTTTGTTGCTACAGTAATGACAGAAGAGGATGTAAAGGAAGACAGGAGAATTACCAATAGCAGGATTAAAAACAGTAGACTGAAATGCAGGCAAAGAGTGAGAATAAGCAACAAGATCCAGGAGTGTGGATTTTGACCCAGTCTGCAGCTAATATACATGTCCCCTCCATCCTTACACAGAATGGACTTCCAATTGCAGGACAGTAACTTCCTATACGTTGTAGTACTCAGTAATAGCTGTGATTTTTTTCAAGATGTTTTTACACTGAGAGGTGTCTGAGGTTAATGCAGCACGGTTGAGTCAGAGGCACAGATGTACAGACGTTTAGCTAAGAGAAGAAAGAAGTGCATGTGGAAGTCATCTGCAGCAGCAGGTCGTGACAAACTGCCAATTAAACTACTTGAGCCCAATAGCTACACATACAGAAAGGTCCCAGACGCTCTAACACACAGAGCCAGCCATGTCTAGAGACTGAAGCTAATGTAGCTTTGGTTTGCTGGTTCCACAATGTCCTGACTCCAACTCAAGCAATCAACTTCTCCTTGAAACACTAATAATTATTCTTCAGGATTGCATATGGTCTCATTCATTCGTCAAGTGTACTTGTCATCATTTTGTAAATTATTGCTCCATTAAAAACTCGGACTAAAAGCAGGCTATGATGTCTGCCATGTGGGCTTTGATTGGCAGGTGTGATTGACAACTTGTTCACCTGCTGAGTCAATCGTTCAGACCTTCCATTTATTGAAGAGTGTTTATTTCCTGACAGACAGCTTGTGGTTAAGAAGTTACACTAAAAAAGACTTTTAGAGGATTTTGTTATGTAAATGTTCCTTGGATTTTATTAATACTTAATTACAATACTTGGTCCGTTTGCACAACTTAACATTATTAGCTAATTTAACATGAATTTGGTATTGAGTTACATGGTCTGTTACCAAGCTTACCAATCAGAGTTGCATTACTGTTATCAAACACAACTGCACTGCTTGTTAGTGTTTAATATTAGGTTTCACTGTCAATGTCAGTATCTGTTTATTCTAGTTAACAATAGTCTTAGCTTAATGAGTTTAACCATTTGCTTTAATTCTCTGCTTTACACTCTTTTTACCCCATTTTTGCTCCAAATGCTTTGAGTATTGTGGAAACTGAAGTTGCACAAGTTGGTAGAACATTAGTAGGAGTGAAAAAATTCCTTTATAGCATTCAGTGCTGACTCTGCATAATAATCTTCTGTCATAGTTGAACTATACACATGCCTTGACTGGATGAATAAAGTGGAATAGTATTATAGATTTAACTGAGTAAGAACCAATATTACTCTTCTTAAACCAAAGCTTTGTTTGTATCCTATCTATAGGTATGTAGGTTATCTTACAGAAAATATGTTGATAGGTGTAAAGCACTTGAAATCATCCTCTGTTGTTGCTGCTTATACAGAAGAGCTGTGGCAGTGGCTGCCATTGGGCTGACTCACCCACTTTCATCCTTTGCAACATTTAAATGCACCACATGATCGGATGAATTTGGGAAACCTGTTACTCCCTTGCTAAATCTATTTTCGTGCATTTTGAGGGTGTTATTTGTGTTGAGGGAAAGCTGAAATGCAATTTTTAGAGTGTGATATCAAGAAAAGTCCCTCTGGATGTTGCTGCATTGCTTAATGAGCAATCTGAGCCCTTATTTCTGCCTAAGGAGGTAAATGTTTGACTGTTGAAATGTTTTTACTGAGCCTCTGAAACATATTTCTTTTAATTTGGATATATATTTGTAATGTGAGCATATGTTCTTGCTTGCTGTTCTGTGCTGATAGAGGCCTCACAGGATTTTTGACTGACACAAACATGCATTTAGGGATTAACTCAAAAGACGTTAAACAAGCTTCGAAAATGGATGCAAATGTTCAAAAAACACCAATTGATGTGTTTTTTTTCCTGTTCATTCCAGCAATTACCATAAGATGCATTAGTGGTGTAATATCGCAGTCACCAAAAATGGCTTCTGAGGCTCATTCATGCGCATGTGTAGTATACACAGGTGAAATATGCTCAATGAAACAGCATGCTGTGAGACAAAGAGACAGGCTCTGTACACGTGCCACTTCAGAAGATCATGATATACGTAAGCACAGTGGTGTGTATGTTGAATATTTTTGCATCTCTTTGTGCATTGATTTGTTTGTGTTCGATTCAATACTATTCCTAACCCCATCCTACTTGAACACATGTTGTACACTGTCTGCTGAAACACACACCCACAGTGGTTTATATGTGTTCTCATGCATGCACATGTTCACCCACATGCACGCATGATCTTACTTTAATGTAAGCACTAGTGATTACACATACTGTATGTAAAGCAGTATGTGTAACCATCCTCTAATGGGTCGCGCATCAGTGTTAGGTCAAGTAGCTGTGTTGTAAATTGTAAAAGCATCCATGCATAGAGAGCACTGGACCAAATGTCTTCATCCATCTCTCAGCCCTACTTCCTCTCCCGACCTCTCTTTGGACCAAATATAGGAGCAGTTGCTATAAGGTGTCAAAGTCATATATTTACACAACAGTGATACTTCATCTGACAAGGCCTTATTGTTTTCAGAATAACATGTGACTTTTTGTATTGTGTTTGTCTATGTATAGTGTCATGATGCACTTTTGGAGCTTTAAAGTATTTCTCAAAGTTTTCATCCCGAGGGTCAAGTGTTGTAAGCGGAAGAAAAGTCATAAACTAGAAAACAGTGTTGCCTATTTAGTGGCTTTCTTGCTAAATCGGCTTACATTTCATTTTTTTCAGTTTGAAATGTGTTGGAGTGAGTCCTTTGACCTGTTTCTTATTATCTGTCCATTTTGTCCATCATGCCATTTGTCATCCTATCATAACCAAAGCAGCACTATAAAACCTTTCAGCTTGTTCACAGCAAACTCCTGAAGATACTAATTAAGAAATGTTCTTTCAGTGATGTCATTTCATTGCACCCCTCTGTTCTGATATTTTTTTATGAGGACCTGAGTAGAGAGTCAGTACCACCAACTGTTTATGTTCAGGGCTTTAACTTGCATTTCCACCATCCACATTTCAGTGAGTATCTATTGTCATTAACATCATCATAATAACAGTATCATCCCTATTGTGGGGATATTTTGGTTTTAAGCCGCATAAAAAATAAGCTTAACAACAGCTTAAATGAAGCCATCTGTAACAAAAATGTGGTGCTCAAAACATGAATATTGTGAATCTAATAAAACATCTGTTGATCCAACAGCCCACCCTGTTGACCTTCTTCATTAGGTTATGTGTATTAGTACAGTTCCTCTAAATTCACATTATAAGTCAAGATATTCCAAATATGTTAAAATCTGTATTAAATAATAATTTGATTCTAATGTGGTTTTTACACAAACTTTGATGTCCCTCATTGAAATAGTTAAAGAAACATCCTCTCATAGATCTCCAAATACTCTTTATTTCATAGTTTGTAATATGAAATAAAGAATATTTCCTTTTTTTTTCTTGCCAAGTTATAGGTAAAATATAGGACTTAACTCCAGCCACCATTCATATTCAATGTTTTGTCAAGATTTCTATTTTGTACAGTGACAGAATAATCAATACTCGTGCAGAATATTGCATGAGTCTGTATAATACTGTAGTGCAGACTGTCCAAGTCTTGAATTCCACTGGATGAATCATGCATGGCCGGCCAAACTTTTCAGACTTAGGCTTTCTTGAAGTACCTGAGTTTTCTAAGCTGTGTTGATACAGTTCTGGTGATATGTGCTGAAGGAAAACTGGTATAAACATTAACAGAACAGAGAACGCTCATGTAGTATTTATGGAAATAAATACATCATGGAGCTCCAAAGCATACTGCACCTACTCAGAACATACCACGACTCCTTCATTCAGTATGTTTCCCTCTGTGGCTTCAAACACACCAGCATCTTTTATTCAAGTGGCCTGATTCCATAGTTTGAATGTAATGCATGATGGCATCCCCTGATCACATGCAGCTTCCTTTAAAGCCACATGAACAGCAGCTATAGTTTGCACTAAACCCCATCAGCATAGCACGATATGGACTCTATGGGATATTTATTGTAAAGGTTTATACAATACAATATTTATTAGATTGTTAATTATATTTTTAATTTCTGCAAATCTGAGAGATACATCAATAGCATCTTGTAGGATCTTTGTTTTCAGATTTAATCCTCAGATGCATTTGTTAAAGTGCAGTTTCTGGACTTAGGGCCACTGGATCTGTGGCTTGAATACTCATAGATGAAAGCCATTTCACACACACACACACACACAGAGAGAGAGAGAGAGAGAGAGAGAAGAGATTAGAAACTTAAGCTGGGAGTCGACTCTGAAGACTCAGAAGTCTATAGATATCTAGTGCTATAGATTAACACTTAAATGTAATGTGTGTGAATTTTTGTGACTATAATGACTGTATGTCTGTCTCCAGCTGCGCAGCTCATGGTGTTCCATTGCTACTCTCATCTTTCCTGTCTTCACAATGAGGGGAAGAAGAGATGGATAGAGGAAGGGGAGGGGGAAGCAGGAAGGGATCGAGACAGAGACCCAGAAAGGGTAAAAAGAGAGACAGAGATGGAGTGAGATGAGATCATGGAGGAGATTTGGGGACAAAGACGGAGGGAGATGGAGAGGAAAATATATCCAGAGAGAGAGGGAGCAACCTCCCTAAGAGCTGATAGTGCTGATGAATATTGGAGGAGAAGGCCGCGGTGAGGAGGAGGAGGAGGAGGAGGAGGAGGAAAGACAGAGGGAGAGATGGGGGCTGAGGAAATATGCTCCTTTGTTATGTCTTAATGGGAACTGTCAGAGCTGGAGAGAAAAAGGTCAGCCAGGAAGCCAATCGTGACGGCAGGGAGATCTCAAACTGATACACAAATACACATAGTGATGCACTCATACCCATGCATGTGTGAAATCACAAGCATGGATTTCCCCTGTATACACACACACACACACACACACACACACACACACACACACACCCACACACACAGACACACAGGTTGTCAAAACTGCCATGGATGATCACATACTGAATATGGATTTTACAGTAATAGTTTAATATTCTGCACTTAGCATCTTCACTATGTCACATAACCACTTAGAAGAATGACAGTCGACTCATTGATAAAAGGCTCTGTTGTAGTTATTAATGTAGTAGCTCCATTTCTATGTTGAATCACATTTCCCCTGTTTAACAAATTAAAATGAACAGAGAGCTTCTTTCAACCAGAGGATCTCAAACAGAAACCATCAGGTGAGATAATGCTTGAAAACTGAGCAGCTTTAGGTATAAACAGGGGCAAAACAAAGCCCACAGCCACTTAATGAGATTATCATTCAGTTGGTGCATTTATTTTTTTGTATTCTGATGTTATTGTAATTACACACTTAGGATGTTGTAAATGTGAATCCACTTATCAAACACCAAACATGAAATCTCTTGAAAACAATTTTGATTTAATTGTACAAAAATAGCAGACGTACTAAAATCCAATAAAAATTAGGTATCTCTTATGTAATACAGGGTAGAAATTAATGTAATTAGCAGTGACATTTTTGATTGCTATTGTTTAATTCATTTTAGGCAAAGCAAATGAAAAGAAGATCGATACCAGACACACTGGAGTTATATCTCCTATTTCACCTGTTCGTATCTGACAGAACATTGGAGAAAACAATTATGTTTTTGGGAAACATCAACTTTTGGGGTGCTGATTAATTTTACTTTTATTCATTAACCATTTAAAGAAGATTTGAAGAATGTCAGAAAATATTGAAACACTAGAACGAGTAAGTCCAGGCAATGCCATTCCTGATACAAAAATGTCTAGAGGTTATAATCAGATAAAAGTAATCATTAAGTATTACTAATACAACAGTTCACTGCACATCCCTCCATGTCATATCAGTTTATCAATCATCATGTGTAATTATAGTGTAGAACCTCATTTAAATAGCAGATATTCTTTTACATTTTATTCTTACATTTTACTCTTTTACATTTCCTTTTTTTTCTGTTTTTGCTGCAGTAAACACTAAAATTTCCCCACAGTGGGATAAGCAACATCTTATCTTATCTTATCTTATCTTATCTTATCTTATCTTATCTTATCTTATCTTATCT
>JAPTMW010000014.1:11444671-11456538 GCA_029822955.1 Ostorhinchus angustatus | reverse complement strand
ACACAGTATAAGTAGTAACTGGGCCACAGAATTGAGGCCGTAAGCTGAACACTGACAGAGCAAATGCAGATGAATACATGTGTGTTGAGATGTTGCATGTCACCGCTTCTGCATGGCACACGAGGAACCAATATGGAATAACCTGACGAATATTTGACCAATCTAAGGTGTTGCTCTTCATTACATTTCACACTGCAAAATTGTACTCCACAATTGCTTGACAATTACTAGGATCAATATGTATTATTCACATGTGCTCATGTACTTTCGTGACATTTTAGAGTCTGCTTTGTGCTGGGAGCCAGTCATTTGTTGTTAACAACCAAGTGAGTAATTCTCCATCCTATATCTTGAGACCAGCCTGTAAACAGATTTTATGTAGAGGTTTATAGTTACTTTTTCAGCAAAATCCTTATGCTTGCTCCTGAGTTGTGCTTCCCCATACAGCAGCAACATCTGTAGTTTGAGAGTGGAGCCAATGCAAAAGTATCTCTAAGTGTAATACCCCTGACAGCCACTAGATGTTGCTCCAAAAAGCCTTGGCTCCCACAGACATCTGTTAAAGTTCTGTCTACAAATACAAGGTCAGTCTTTTTTCCCAGGGTCATTTTACTCTCAGTTGTTTTATTTAGAAGTCTGCTGGTGAGCCATCTTTAAGTTATTTCTCCATTAAAAAGACTGTCGGGTGAATAAAAGGCTTTTATGTCTGTTGTATCAGGCCACGAATGACAAGTCTGAATGAAAAGATAGATTATTAGAAATTCCATTTATTGACAGGTAATTCCATTTTAGTTACACTAACATCAACGTGATCACCAAATGACACTGTTGTGTAAATTTTTGAAGTTTCTTGCCTATTGATTGTGTCCATAAGCTAGTTTTTAGCATTAGCTCACTCATCTACCCTTGTGCTTCCCCATTTTGGCTCTTTTGTCAAAATATAGACAAAAAGACCAACATGGCAACAGTTAAAAGTGCCATCAATATGCACTATCATGCTAGTGATATCCAGAACTGGCTCCCAGCACAACACAGACTCCAAAATGACCTTGACATGAGCACACAAGCATTGATGTTTTTGAATTTTGATCCTTTAATTTACAGTCTCAGTGCATCTTCATTATGGTAAAAATGAATCAAACGAGGTGTTCCTCATGTTGGTCAAGTGTTTGGCAGTTGTTAGATAAGTTGCAGTTAAGTTTCTGACAGCTTTACTAACTTGATTTTTTTCCTTTTCCCTCTTAATTTCTTGTATCTCTACTTTTTATTTCTTTCATCTCCCTGCTCTTATTTCTTTCGACTATCTGTTAAGTTATTTTTCATTCCCTCTCAAAATACACCCTCTTCTGTTGATATACTGATTTGATTTTTTCCACCTCTTTATTTTCCCAACTGCTGTCATCTTCTTTTCCTCTTCTTGCTTTTTCCCTCTGTTATTTTCTTTCTCTCCTCCTCTCCCAATCCCAATGCTTCAGAGGACTAGAACCCACCTCCGTCGCCATGCCGACTGTCAATCAGCTGTGCTTCCAGTTCTGTGCACTTCCTCCCCTCTCCTCCTTCCCCAAACACACACACACATATGAGCTCTATCCATGATTCCTTGATCCACTGTGAAGGAGAAAGTCTTGAGTTTGCAGAGCAGACATCCCTTTCGGCATCTCACACACATAATATATGCACATTCACACACAGCCACGCAGTTCTGACTTCAGCACACACTGTTCTTCCAAATAATTTGCAGACACACTGTCATTCACTTGGCTGAGCAAAGCGGCCATCTCTAACACACCACTGGTTTTGGATTCATACACATAGTCACATTTGAAATTCAGTTTGTTAATTTTTTGGTTTGCTCCTTTTTCTTCTTGACACTGAATTACAATCTGTCCACTGTGTACAATGAAATGTTCTTTCCATGTCCACCTCAATCTGATCACTCTGAAAGAAGAGAAACATTTCTGTGAAAACCAAATAATACCATGAAAAAATACAGATCAGTGCAGGCAAATGTACATGTATACACCAATGTAATCCAAAGTAATGCACATGTGTGGCCCATTTGATTTGTTCCTCTCTCTCTCTTACAACCACTGTGAAGCAGACAGTAAGTTGAAAAGTTCATCTCCTAACACAAATCCACTCGCAGGCACTGACACCATGCAGCAGCCAGCCCTCGTCTGTGTGTCTGACACCTTTCAGACTAAGTCTGCATCGCTTTCAGCCTGATCAAGCAACACCCAACATCCAACACACACACACACACACACACACACACACACACACACACACACACACACACACACACAAACAAACATCATATTAATCCACCAAAGAACTATTTATGGTCTGTCATGGGCTCTTCTTCCTCATAAGGAGATGCTTTTAGTCTAATCATCTGTGATGGTCACCACAGAATATTTTCTTGTGCTTTCTTTCACTATTAAAATGAATGACCTAGAAAGGTCATACCTCCACCAATCCCCCAGGTCCTGCACTTCAAATGCACTATCAAATGCATGACATCCTATACCTCTTGATAGGGCAATTGTTTCATAATTCAGCCATGAAATTGTTTGAAAAAAACAAAATGCAATACTTGCAGATTTTTTTCTTTTGATATGGAAATCCATATGCAACTAAAACAACTGCATTGCTTGAGGCAACAGTAAATGGTTACAGTAAAACTTTCTAAAAACTTTTTCTTGGACTAGTCAAAATAAAATGCCCTTCAACTTCAATTCAAATGACACTAACATTTTGTAGTTTTACTTCTATTTACATATGCTTAGTGGTCCTGTTTTTCCATATTACTTTACCTTGTGAGCAGCTGAATTTGTGAGATTACACAAGAAATTTGGGCTCGGAGATGCAGCTAAAAGTGTTACGATGAAAATCATTTATCAGTCAGTATCATTAATTACCACATCTTTATGATCAGAACATGATGAACAGGGGAACATTTCACAGATTATAGGAGAACATTCACTCAGGACAAAAAAGTTCAATTACAAAATCATTTTATATAAGTTTTTTTTGACAATGTGAGCACAATAATGCCCCAAATGACAACAAAAGT
The DNA here is from genome assembly GCA_029822955.1 of Ostorhinchus angustatus. Classification (NCBI taxonomy): domain Eukaryota; kingdom Metazoa; phylum Chordata; class Actinopteri; order Kurtiformes; family Apogonidae; genus Ostorhinchus; species Ostorhinchus angustatus. The sequence continues at coordinate 11,453,462 of JAPTMW010000014.1, read as the reverse complement.
ATGAAGTTTTATCGCAATATAAATATATCCACCATAATTATTTTTTATGTTCCTTTCTGTGAGAATCTGTGATAGAAATGGTATTTACCAAATCTTCTCCATTCGACACGTCTGCTATGACAGTAGACATAATGTGATTGTACTGTATCGGCCAGTCCAAATGGATTTACTTCCAAATGTAATCGCCTCATCCTTGGGCCAAGCTTTATCCCTCTACCAGTTTACATGAAAATCCACGCAGTAGTTCTTGTTTAATCCTGCAGACAGACAGACAGACAAACAGAAAAAATAGCCAATAGACAATTACATTATACCTCCATGGCGGAACAAAAACATAAAACCAGATGTTCACAATCAGCAAGGGACAATCAGCAGTGAAAAAGAATGTCTTTGTTCCAGATTACTAAAGTGTGTCGTTTGCTTCATTGATATTATTCACTTGAACTCTTTATTTCAGCAGCTGTTTATGTGATTTACTCAGTTCTGTCTTATAAATTCATGAGTTGTAGTTTGATGTTGCCTTCATTATCTGAGCCTCTGTCAAAAAACCATCTGATTGTTAATCAGACGGTTTTCTGCACATACATCACTGCTATGGCACTTGTGAGAAAGTATTTGTGAAGTTTTTTTTAGGGGTACTTGTTACAAATGACATTTTCATCTGTTTAGTTTTTGGTTTGTAAAAGCAATAAGAATGCTGTTGTGTTATTCAGACAAACTCACTTAATAAGGTCGACATGTACACAACATTCATCGGAAAAATAGAAATGTCACAGATCACACTTCATCCATCCCATATTTGAACACTTGTTAATTTCCCTTCTAATGTGTTATTGTAATGCAATAAGGACCTCTGTATGGCTCTCGGTTAAAGGTCAGAGGTCATGTAAACTGCAGACTCAGTAGTGGTTGAGCCAGATTTGCTCAGTGCGTGTGAACATGACAAATTTTTGACTCTGCACTTTTTTTTGTGGAAATGTATTGCTACCAGGCCAGGAAAAAGAAATCAGAGTAGCACCATGTTCAGATGAAAACCTTGTTCAATTGTGATTTTTCAAATTATGATATATGACCGTGCTATGTTAAAACATTTGTATCTTATAACAGGATATTTTCACATTTGTCCAGATATTTTCATTTTATAACACAATATATTGAGACGTTTCTTTTTTTTTTCTTTTTCTTCCTGTTGAATCTGAATGTTTTCATGTTATAAGAAGATATTTTTGTGTATAATAATACGGCAATACTGTCATTGTTACAGCATAAAAACACATCTCATTAAAACATGGAACTTTTTTAACAACACAAAATACAGCATGAACTGCTATCAATCATCTATTGGTTAATCTATAATGTTAAATGTTAAAACAAGATATATAGTGTATTGTTATAGTAAAACATTACTGGTTATATTGTGAAAATATCTTGTGATAGCATGAAAATATTGTGTTATAATGCGAACATATCTGATTATAATGTGCTGTTGATAACATGTAAAAAAAAAAAAAAAAATCTCATGAAGAATTGTATTATAATATGAAAATATCCTGTTATACTAACATTTTCACTTTATATTGTGATGCTAATCTGTTTTGCTTTTTCTGGTCTAACAGTAGTGTGCTTCCACACTTTTGTATATTGTTATTTTCTGATTTTATTTTAATACAGACACATAAGGAGATCCTATCAAAATGTGTGTCGCTAATCCAGCCTGTTCTGTGTTTGTTCCAAATGCTGTCTGTCTTAATCTCTTTCTCTAGATGTGCCTCTCTTCGCTGTCTGCTGCACCTTGTGCTAATAAATCAATATGTAACACACACTCACCTGCTTCTGGGTTTGTCTTTCTTCTTCTGACCAACTTTTCACTAAAGCTCTTACGTATCTAATGTCTAACTGCTGCTTTTCTTCTCCCTTTACCACTCGAGTCTTTCTCTTTCCTTCCCTGCAGCCTTTCATAATGCCCGTTGCATTATTATTTGTTATATTTTAGGCACTTAGTCATCATGGCTTTGAAGGCGGTTGTTTTTCTTACAGTGTAAAGCCTAGAGATTAGTGGGTGCTGCGGCAAAACGATACTGTGTTGCTTCTGCCTCTTTGTTATAAAATTCTTTTCTTTATTACTCTTTCCATTTTTGGAAAGACTGCAGAGAAAAAAGCAGTCGTTTTTTTTTTTTATTGAGTCTTCATATGGCTTAAAAACACATAATAAAGACAATAAAGGGGATTACGGGTGCTTTGCCAACTGTCAGGGCTATTACACTTCTCATCCACTTTTCATTACAACCACATTGTGATGAATATTAAAGGACAAAACATTCTCATCACAAGGTCAATTGGTAGTTGTAGAGTTTTTGATGATATTCCATGACATGCTGTTATAGTGAATGAACTGCATCAAATAATGTTGACACCATGAAGTGATAAGCTATAAAATCACTACTTGTAGATCGATCTTGCGATTTTGTGATATAATTTGTGGCTGAAGAATGTGCTGAAGGTAAATGTCACTTGCCTTTTTTGCAGACTTTGTAGAACCTTGTATTATTCCCAGATAAATTAAATGTGGACAAAATTCAGACTTTTGTTTCTTTATAATTGACAAGCAAGTGTGAAACTAACCTCAGACATGGATTGGACTACTTTGAAGAAAAGCCCTGTGATGAACTGGTGACACATCCAGGGTGCACCCCGCCTTCACCCATAGGTAGCTGGGATAGGCTCCACCCCACTGACCCTCACAAGGACTAAGCAGTTCAGAAAATGGATGGATGGTTTGGAGTGAATAAACTAAGCAGTGTAGTGTCGTCAATAATAATAATGAATTCGATTTTTATAGCGCTTTTCAAGGCACCCAAAGCACTTTGCATTATTGATCCATTATTCTTTCACTCTCACATTCACACTTTGGTGGTGGTAAACTACATAAGTAGCCACAGCTGCCCTGGGGCAGACTGACGGAAGCTTGGCTGCCAGTTCGTACCAAACGGGCCCTCATACACCAGTGTGATCGACTACTGTAGCTAGTTGTAGGGGCTCCATTACACATGGATGAGACTGGGAAATAATTTAGGAATATGTGTTGTTACTACCAAGTATATTTTCATGCTTTATGGGATATTTGTGAAGAGACAGGTGACACAACTGATTCAGAGGCGTTTATGCGCATTCACTTTTTTTCAAAAACAAAACTCAAAGAACTCAAAAAACTTAACTTAAATCTGCAACACAAACCAATGGTGACATTGAATTGTTTTTTTCTGATTTTACAGTTTCTCACAATATTTTTGAATGCAATACTTGTATAATGCCCATTAGAATACATTAATGAACACTGCTAATGCATATAGTACAAAAGTCAACCAGTCACCAGCCATGTTTTTATGAAAGTATGTAAAAGTGAATCTGACGCAAGTGTTTGATATGTTACCAGAGAGAAGGAAAAAGTTGAAAATGTGAATTAGACACATTTCCATTACCTGGTTTGGAGATAATAAACCAGGTCAAAGATGATCTAACTAAAGATGGAAGATTCAACTTGCATTTCTGATACATAAAATGCGTAAACATGGGTCACATGTATCACTGTGTGCCATCGGTATCAGTTCTAACCTCATCTAATGTGTAGGACTGATACCTCATGGTTGAGTGGAGCAAATATAAGCAATATGTGTGTTGAATTTGTCTACTTTGAACTCTGATTGTAGAAAGAATAAAAGATGGATATAAATTTGAGTGTCTTCAGCCCCATGCTAGACTTTTGAACTGCCATAAATGGACCCACCTGTTGCAACACCTTAAATGTGTATCTATAAAATTGTCATTGTTATCATTCACATCAGATCTTACCATTTGGTTCATAAAGTCTTAGTTTTAACATAGACTGTCATCAAACCAACTGTTTGTTCAGAGAACTGGGCCACCTCTCTCATTGGACTCCATTCAAATATAACAGACTCTGGTTTAGTTTCAAAGACCCCAAGGACAAGACCTTTTTACACCTGGAGTTTGAATTCATCTGTCTTTAGTTAGACCATGTTGAACTATGATGTGTAGTGTCATCAGAAGGTGGGGTTAACAGATGGATGTGTTGTTTATGGATGAAAGAAAGACAAGAGCATGACTTTAATATATTCTAGGGGTGTAACGGTACAGAAAAAATTAGGTTCAGTATGTTTTCAGTACAGGGGTCTTCAGTTTGATACATTTTTTATATATTTTCGGTACAGTTAAGGAGACCAGTGAAGGGGGGGGTATGAGGGGGGTGCACTCCATAACTACCTGTGGGACACAGGACATTTCTACAAAATATTGTTCAGTCATTTGTGCATTAACAGGCAGCCCACATGTTATGTATTTTTTTTTATTTTTGAATGTTCAGTGTTTGTTTATGGCTAACACTGTAATTTAATGAGTGTTTTTGAACGTCTCACAGTATTCCCTGAGGTGCTGTGAACATTACCTCATAGTAACACCACAGCAGAGATGCGGTGAAGGAGAAGAGGAGCAGGTTCACTTGATTTGCCAACTTGAGTTAAAAAATAAAAACCTTTTTTCCTCTAAAGGAACCCGTGGACTCTTTTGTGCCAAAAAGCTGCAACATACCGAAAACCGAAAGGCAAACTTATCATGTTTGAATGCCCAGCCCGGCTTCTGTGTCTCTGTTATACTCTCTGTTGTCATGTGTGGGGTTCTTTTGCAGCGACGCTGAGAATTCGCCACTGCTGAATGTATATAGAGGAAACCCTGCTTCCAGAGTGTTTGCGTTCTTCACATAGGCTGCATGTATTCGTTCAGTATACCTCCATATTCTATCAAAGGCCCCAAAGTGAAAAGGTTCAATACAAACAAGTGCACTGTTATACCCCTACTATTTTCCATTCAAAAATTTGTCATTACAGTTTTTCATGAACGGAAAAATAGTCAGCCAATTCCAAACAGTTGCAGTCAGATACAGTATCTCATCAACTTGAGCCATAAACAAAAATACCAAATACTCAATAACTCATATGTCAATGATTAACGGCAATATTGGTTAATATGCATTATTATTTTGTGTGCTAGGTCAGATTATCTAGGTAGTCACTATGTCATGTTAAATATTCATATTGGTGCATCCTTTTCAGATCCCTAAAAGTTGGTTACCAGCTGTCACAAAACAAACAGTATGTAAGTGGGAAATGACAACAAAAATGTAGCAAAATGTTTTGTATTATATTATTGTTTCAGTCAAATTTATGCAGCGATTTGGCAGACATTGCTTTTGTGTTGTTAAATTCATTAGTGGGGTTATAAGTCCAGGAGATTGAAAGAAACTGCCTGCCTCAAATAAATTTTAGAAAAACTCATTTTTGCTGTGCAGTGGGTCTAATTTAAGGCCATGATTAGAGGATTTCTGGTAATCAGTCATGGAAGCAGTTGTTAGCTGCAGCCCCAGTGAAATTTCCCCCTTTTTTTGACTTTCCCATCTCAGTTCTACCGCTCTCACTCTACCATCCCCTATACCCTAACCCCCAGAGATCAGCTCAACCCGCGCAATCACTACTGACAGCAATGTGTGTGTGTGTTTGCGTGAGAGCATCTATATGGGGCAGCCTGGCCTACTTAGAGCTGTGGTGTAGGGAGAAAACTAGAGGGAGATGAATGGAATGAGTCCTCTGTGGAAGCAGATGTGCTTTACAGAGGAGGGACTGTCCTGTATGTTTTACCTTACCTTTCACACACTCACACCTCCATACACAAATATTTAACCCCACTGAGAGCCACAGCCCAAACAGCTGTCCCCCTGCATTTCCCTTAAAAGACAACATTTACAGGTCAGAAGAGAGAGGGGACTATACATAATGCACATAATGTATAAGTAGACCTCCACTCTAGGACAGTACATGCTGTTCCTCCACCCACATACTGACAACATACTGGCTGCACTTCACACATTATTAATCTACACTGTTGTATATGCAGTAACATAAATGTGTAAGATCACTCAGAATGTGGGAGTATTTTAACCATAACATTCTTCATGTTCATTTTTTCTCCAATATCAAAATGCTATGAAATGCTATTATGCTATTATGCTATTAAAATGCTTGATATCTGTGACATAACATATATGTCTGACAGCAACTGTGTAATTCAATCTATATGAATGGTAACGCACTGCTTATTATAAAGAAGTGGAGATAGACTTAATGACAAAATCCCCTGATGACTTGTTAGTGTAACTCTTTAAACACAACTATGGCAGCACTCCCTGTCAGGGTGAAAAATTAGTTTTATTCCAAAATAAATCCATAAACAAGAGCTCCTGATTAAACGCTAGCCATCAATGCAAGTCCAAACTGACAGACTCACGTGTGAGTCACAGTGGTCCCTCCCTAAAATATACATGATTTGTTTGGCTTTGGATAATACAAATATGTGACTTGTGGATTTATCACCAAGGGAGAAAATGAGATAATTATAGTTTGTGGCTTTTTTTTTTAATGCCCGGCTCTAAACATTTTTATTTCTGCTGTAAAGTTAGCAATTGTAACATGGAGGTCTGTGGGGATTACGTAATTCACTTTTGCAACCAGCCCCTAGTGGACATACAAAGTACTTCAGATTTTCACATAAAGGTATTTGCTTCACTTTTCAGCTGTAGAGGTTTGCTGCTGCTTGGGTTTTTAAAGTTTCAGGCCTGAATAATATGAATGGATGTATATTTTTGTATTACCTCCGCCAATGCTTTGTCTGTCTTTTAGCAAGATAACTCAAAAAGTTCTGGAAGGATTTTGATGACATTTTCAGGAAATGTCGATGTGGGCACAAGGAACAAATGAATAAATTTTGGTGGTGATTGGGGGGGTGATCTGCCTTGGCGGAGGTGTGCACTCTTCAAGTGCTTTTCTAGTTACTTATAAAATAAAGTTGGTGCCAGACAAAACATTAAATATTAAAAAAAATGATATCACAATAATTTTTTTCATATCAGAAGATATCAATATGTATCACGATATAAATCAAATCACTATTTTCATTTCGCACCCTACTTTCTAGTAAGCCCAAGTTCTCGGTCAAATTTTCTCCTGAGGGAACAGTCATTCACTCCAGCTGCAGCCCAAGCATTAGCATATGTGCTGCAGCTGGCTCTTAAGCCTGTGCTGTGTGGTAGCTCTAGTGTGATCGGTTCAGTTTGGCGCTACGTAATTATGATTGGCTATTCTTACGTCTGCCAAAATATGGACAACGGAATTTTATAGAAATAGTATTGAGCATGTCTCATATTTCCATCAAGGAAAAGTTATATCACGATATATATCATTAGCGTTTTATCACCCAGCCCTAAATATATTGTGTTCATACTGTCTATAATTTAAAAAGCAAAATCCAGTTATACAGAGAAATAATTTCTCTGTGTATGTTTTTCAGTATATTGACCCAGCTTTTTGTAATTTGGTGCTGTTAATTAGAATGAAAGCAAATAATTTCACATCCTCTCACAAATGAGGTGTTTTATAGTAATTTAACCCATGGTTCCCTTTAAAGTTCTGTTAGTAAAGAATTCCGTAAGCGGTAATTAAACCTTTAAATCAACATAGACTGGACATTTTGTACCGACAGTCAGACTGAACACCTCATTTAATTCAGCCAAAGCCAAAATCTTCAATCCATCAACATATGATGGCAAATACATTATGTCACACAGAATCACATTGTTTGGATGCTGTGGTAAAGAAATCCACCCACACATCTGTTTACATGCCGACTAAGTGCTACCAAATCATATATTCATCTTCAAAGTAACTATTTCAGTCAGGCTCACTGATAGCTCAAGTATCGTACAGTTCTTCACTAGTTTGTTTGACTGGAAAAACCATAACTTTCCGTTGAGCACATCACCTTTTTTGTATCATTTCATAAACACCCTGTCTTCCTGTTTCACTTGAAAAAGTGATTTGGTTGAACTGCTGGATAAATCTCTTTTAAATATTCATATTCCAGCTTTAATCCCAGAACTGGAGAAAAAACCCTAATTCTCACTGATGTCGTCTTTGGAGACATGAATTGAAGGCTTTTCAGCTGTCTGAATATTCTTTACATGTGAAGATGTGCATGTGTATGTGTGTTTATTGACTGACGGTATGTCTGTTGTGTCAGAATATGCTGTGTTTATGGTTCTTAAGGCCTCAGACTTGCCTTTCAGCTGCACATGTGAAATGCTGGGGATGGGGAAGCATCAATGCTATACATGAGCAAGTCGCTTTGAAGTGTTGCACTTCATCTATTGATTTGACAGGTAGTGACTGCACAATCCCCACTGGTGGGAGCTAAATGCAGCCCCCTTCTACATTTGGCTTAGTGGAATGAATCCATGACAGTGTGGATTGCTGGAAAGCACAGCAGCTAGAAATGATGGAACAAAATGCAGTGGGTAGTCGGAATGGGTTTTCAGTTGTCCAAATCCTTGATCCCACTAATAAAAACAATCACTGATTTGAAAAAGGTCACAGGAAAGTTACGAGAGGATTTAAATAGCCACAGTGGGTTTACCTAAATGTGTTCCAGACAGACAAACTGTTGTTTTCAGGCTATGAGAAGAAGGTGTGGAAGAAACTGTGACATAAGAACCTTGTATTCAAAGAAAGAAGGTGAGGATGGAGTGAAAAGAGATGTTTCACAGGCAGCTGTGTGTTTAGTAAAGATACCTGCAGGTCCTTTCAGTCATCCACTTCTTTCCAACACACACACACACGCACACACTCACACACGCACACACACACTAAAGTGACCACGTCACATCTAATGC
>JAPTMW010000014.1:11185771-11198925 GCA_029822955.1 Ostorhinchus angustatus | reverse complement strand
AATTGAATTGAATTGAATTGAATTGAATTGAATTGAATTGAATTGAATTGAATTGAATTGAACGGTCAAGGCCGATATTCTGGAGAAGCTGGCTGAAAGTGTATATATGTATCTACCGGGTGTGATTTGATGGGGGGATCAACCCCCCCTCTGGTTTTTACATCCCTACTTCTGTTGAATGAATTTCATCCTGAAATAACAGGCAGGTTGTGACTGAGTTTTCTTACACCTATCGCGAACATCCCCATGCACATAAATACATTGTATACCTTACCTATCTAGGGAGTTCTCCATTAGTACTGCGACGTACCTCTCGCTCTCCCAGGTATGCACAACTCGTATGAACGTACACTTGCAGGCACCAATGTACATGTTCAACTGCATCTTAATCGATTAGGATTTATGTTCCATTCTCAGTCTGACTAAGTTGACCATTCGCTATAAATCCTCTACCATGTTGGTGTGATTGGCCCTTACCCATGGTCCTGAATTTTAATTAGGCCATCTCCCACATGACAGGTGTGGCCATTGCAGAAAATTTAATGTTTAATGTATTTTTAGTTTGCATTAAAGATGAATGTTCAGTTGTTCGACGTGTAATGCAGCCTACCATCAACTTAAAAATGAATTAGGCCTGTTGATTGTTTGTTTTTTAATGATTAAAAAAAATGTTAAACAAACACCCCCCCTCCGTTTTTTTTGACAAACCGCACCATGTGCATGAATGTATGTATGCTTATCCATCAAATGCACAAATAAGTGATGTTGCTGAGGCACTTCTAAAGATGTATCCTTATCTGAGGGAGCCTGGAGCCTTCTTAGGTTACTATGGCTGGCAACAAAGCCTCAAATACAAGATGACAAACTATCGCACTAAACTCAGACGTTATGGTATTCCTGCACAAAGGCCCTGCAGACCAGAGATCTGCAAAGAATGTGAAACAGCCTCGAAAGGCAGAACTAAACTACCTTCAGCCTAATCCAACAGGAGAGGATGAGGAAAGGCAAGAACAAGAAAGGATTCAGTTGCTGCAGAAGTAAGAAAATGAGATTCAATTCAATTTTATTTGTAGACAAGACAAGGTTATCTCACATGGCTTTACAGACTTAATTATTATCTCATTATCTCATTAATTGTGAGATAACGACAAAGTGATCAAAGAAAAGGCCAAAACCTTTGCGCATTGAAGAAATTAAATCATCAACCAATCACCTACTGTAGAGGAAATCAAAGCCAAATGGCTAGCTCTGTTGGATGCTTGCATTTAGTGTGCTTTCATATTTGATACAAAATATGTTGAATTCATTCATTCATTCATTCATAATCTAACCCACTTAGTTCCTCAACTGTGTCTGCTGGAGCCTATCCCAATGCTCATAGGTCAGAGGCAGGAAATACCCCCTGGACAGGTCGCCAGTCTATCACAGGGCACATTCTCACACCATTCACTCGCACACTGCCTCAGGGCAATCTCTATTAGTGCCATCTATTTTCTAAATCATGTTTTCAGGTATTTTCAAGATCAAAATATGGTTTACAGGTTACATAATTTGTCTTTTAGATCCAGACTTCTGAACGTCTTCCATTCAAAGGGCAGGACCATGGGACCCCAGGAAGAATAGCTGTAGCTATGGTACAGCTAATAAGGATTCTAAAGGAAGAAAGGAATGGGATTGAGGCTGCAGACTATCCTTCCGAACATACCTTAAATTTGGACATATTATGTTTATGGATTTTAATTTTAAAAATATGTTAAATAGATGCATATTGTAAAAAAAAAAAAATTTGGTACCAATAATAGCTTGATTGAACAATTAGTTTAAGTAAATGTAAAATAATAGTAATAAAAAAAAAAAATATTAAGAACTGCAGTTTAAATCGGTTGAATTGACTAACATTGTTCCAGAATATAAATGGATGGAACTTATTTTTTTATTCATTTTATTACCCCATTACAAGGAGTATTGTTTTTGGTTCAGTTTGTTTGTTTCTTTGTTAACGCTCTAGCTACAGAACTGTTGGTTGAATTCATACCAAATTGAGTTTATAGATTGTGATCCAGAATAGATGTGATTATATTTTGGGAAAAGTAGGTCAAAGTTCACATTTTTTATGAATTTTTTAAATCTTTTTTTCCTCCCATTATAATGGGTGAAATTTCAAATGTCTATGAAAACATCAATTTTGTTTCAATTTACTTAAACATTGGCATGTATATAGAGGCAATTGATATGCTGACGTCAGCACATCATGATGACATCAGCTGGATCGATAAGCCACAATACATGCAAGGGGTGGGGTTTGTTGTGCCTGGCACCACTTGTTTATTACTCATTTTGTCTTATTTATTAAATCCAAAATATTCTTATCAAGACATCTAGATACAGTAGAAAGTATCAATTTCACCTATAAAATTAGTAAATACAAATTAATTCCACCTCATTAATTAGTAAATGTAATTGTAATGCAATCACTTTTTCACAGACATTTAGTAAATCTAAATTACTGTTGTTCAGATACTTAATAACTATTAATCAACTTCCCCTTTTAAATTTATTTTGATTTACACAATGTTTTCCATATTATTCGTAAATCCAAAATATTTTAATGATTTAATAATTTTGTGTATAATATCATGTTTAAATTTATTTGATTAAATCAATCATTTTTGTTCAAAGTTGTAGTACTTAAAATCTATTCAGTTATATTAAGTGTCACTCAATAGTGAAATTTTTATATCCCCGAAATTGAGTTTCGAGGATATAGTGGTTTTACCCTGAACGCCGCTACCACCACCACTGGATCCACCACTGCGGGATATCCTTCGAGGGAACACGATAACTAGGACAGAGTTGGTTGGATTTCTGCTCCCTTGATAACCAACTTGGTGGACCCCTAGTGGATGATTTCAGCTTCTTTATTTATATTATAAGTCATTCAAATGGGCGCTTTAATTAAAATCAGTTTTTTGGAACATAAATCAAACAATAATAGGCTGATTGAGATAAAATATGGTTCATATTAATTATCTTACAACTGTCAATTTTCTGGCTACCGTCCAGAGTTCATATGGTGTCATTTTTATTCACTAGGTGGAATTTTGTGGGGAAAAATTGGTTCTCTGACCGTTATTCTGCCACTATCAGGTCAATGTAGCTCAAATTGAGTTCATATCGATTGTCTAACAATTATCGTTGATAGATTTATATACAGCAGAGGACTGGGGGGATTTGGGGGTTATACCCTTGCTGTCGGCCCCTGACAGTATAAGCCTCGTTTTTAGTGTATACGCCTTCTCAAGTGCAGAAAGTTTAGTGGTAACTTCAGACATCACTTTCTGTGTGTCCTTTTCCAGTTTGGTTTTGTAAGCTATAATATGTCCTGGCATCACTGCTTTGAAGGCTTCCCACAAAGTGAAGTTGTTTCCATCAGAAGAGTCATTCTCTGTCAGGTAAACTGTGATCAAACTGCCAATTTTTAAGTGGAATTGTTCATCATTAAGCAGTAACAGATTGAATTACCAGTTGTATGTGGGACCTGTGTTATTGATATTGAGCTTAAGTTCTAATGAGCTGTGTTCTGAGATTAATATGTTGTGATATTTGGTGGAAATTATCTCACTGGACAGTTTAGCATCTAATAGAAAGTAATCAATTGTGTAAAATTTGTGCACTTGAGAGAAGAAAGACTACTCTATCAGATGGATGCTGCAGCCTCCAAATATCCACCAGGTTCATTAATTTCATTAAATTATTACCACTTGTTTGTGGTTTTTACCGCTCAGCTAACTTCTGGCTGAAGGGGTATTGTAATCGTTTTGTCGTCTGTCTGTCCATTCAACGACATAATTGCATTATCTGAAGAATGCATTGAGATATCTGCACCAAATTTATACTGTGGATGCATCTTGGCCTGGAGCAGAAGAATATTGAAAACAGGTGACCTTGACCTACTTTTTCAAGGCCAAATGGCCTTATGCAATTATAATATCTGAGTACTTTCAAATATAAATATGTATGTAATAAGTTTTACACAAAGATGGTCTAATCTAAATTATAGGGCAGTAACTTTCAACAGCACCTTATGTTATATTTTTATGCTTGTGTCTGTAGCTGTGTGGGGCTTTTTGCCTTTGTATTTTACTTCTGATTTTACTGTAAAGCACTTTGTGAAGTCTTTCTGCAAAAAGTCCTACATGAATAATCTTTATGAAAGCTTATTCTATGTTTATTAAATTTTATCTCTTTACTGACGTTTATGTGTTTATTAATATTTATTTGTTTATTAATGTTTATCTGTTTATTGATATTTATCTGTTGATGTTTATCTATTTATTGGTCTTTATTAATGTTTATCTCTATCAACATTTGTATGTTTCTTAATGTTTATCTTTTTATTGATGTTTAACTGTTGATGTTTATCTTTTTAATGATTTTTATTTGTTTACTGATGTTTATCTATTTATTGATTTTTAATTTTATTAATGTTTAGCTGTTTATTGATGTTTATATGTTGATGTTAATATTTTAATTGTGTATTTCTTTATTGATGTGTATCTGCTTTTTTTATGTTTATTTGTTAATTAATGTTTATCTGTCTGTTTATCTGTCTGTTTATTGATGTTCATTGTTTAGTTTTTTGTTTTGTTCTTTTGTTTTTTTAACTGGTGTTGTGTTTTAAAATTGTGTATTTAAGTTTTTAAGGCTCTGTTTTGATCAGATGTAAAATATGAATGATAGACGTCATGTCTTTATTTAATGTCGTATTTGTGTTTCTGGTTGTTTCGTTGTTTATCACTGTCTCTGTCTGACGTACGCATGCCGCATGCGCATGCGCTACATGTCTTCAGCATTTCCGTGTTGCTCGAGCGGCGGTGTCAGTCGGTGTCCTCGGACGGTAAGTTCGTCTGTGTCCGTTGGGGTTCGGTTCGGCTCGGTTTGCGTTTCTCCGTGCGTCTAGAGTTCCGGTTGCACTCAGCGGCTCGGGCTCCGGGTCCGGGGCGCCCTCCGCGCCTCAGGGGTCGGCGGAGAGGCCCGCGGATCCCCGCCGACTGTCAGCTGTTTGTTTCCGGATTCACCTGTCAGGTTAGATGAGACGGAACGGCGCACTTCCGCTCAGACCGTCACAATAAGAGCTGGACTGTAATCAAAACTGGTTCGACACAGAAACGGGGTTTACTGGATTAAAACAGGCTCTGAAGCTTTGTTTAAAGAAAACCAACACGTTTGGACCCAAACCCGGTCCGTACATTTCAGAATGATCGCACAGGAACCTGACACTATTTGATGTTTTCCTATTTCCAGTTCAGCTTTAAATCAGTTTGGTTCTAGATCAGGGTTCAGATGTCAAATCAGATCAAAGCACGTCCAGTTTCACCCTCTGATCCAAAGTGTTATCGGGGTTTCAAATCCGTATTGGACAAACGGATGGCTCCTCTGGTTTCTCTGGTTCCTCCAGTTCCACTGGGTCCTCTGGTTCTTCCACTTCCTTTGCTTCTTCTGGTTCTGAGAAACATCTCAACAGAAGGTCATTCAACTCATTCCATCACTGTGTTTTGCAGAAAACCAAAGAAGAAGAAAAGACGATGAAGAACAAAGTCAGCAGCGGAACACAAGGTAACACACATTATTGATTATTATGGAGTACTAGAATTTCATTTAAGTCCATGTCAAAGTGGTTTCTGTGTTAACCTCTGTTTGACTTCTCACATCTAATGAAATCAATGAACTGATCAGTTCATGTTCAGTTCCGGTTTTGTTCTTGGTTTAGTTCCGGTTTCATTTTGGTTCTGGTTCAGATTTGGATCTGGTTTAATTCAGGTTCAGTTCAGATTCAGTTCAGGGTTCGTTCTGGTGCTTGTTTGGCACTGGTTTAGTTATGATTCAGGCTTTTGGTTCTAGTTTAGTTCAGGTTCAGAACAGGGTTGGTTCTGGTTCATGTGTGGTTGTGGTGTTCAGTTCAGGGTTGGTTTTGGTTCTGGTTTAGTTCTGGTTTGGTTCTGTTCAGGGTTGATTCTGGTCCAGGGTCAGTTCTGGTTTAGTTCAGGTTCTGGTTAAGGGTTGGTTCAGGTTTGGTTCTGGTTTAGGTCAGGTTTGGTTCAGGTTGGTTTAGGTTTGGTTCAGTTCAGCTCAGGGTTAGCTCTGGTTCAGGTTTGGTTGTGGTTTAGTTCTGGTTCAAGTTTAGTTCAGGTTGGGTTCTGGTTTCTAAATAAATAGATATAGAAAATAATAAAAATGAGTGAATGAATGATTAAAACTAATCCAACTAAATAAATGAAATAAGATAATATGACAATACAATAGGAAGAATAGGAAATCAAATCATACAGACCTGTGGTTTTTCAAGAAAGTCATATATGGACCCTATAAACAGGCACATTTCTTGTCCTTTTTAACAATATATGTCAGTCTTTCCAAGGTAAGACTAGCAGCCAGTTCTTTTATCCACAAACCACAGAAGGTATGTCCATACTTTTCCATAAAACTCCAATTATCCGTCTGGTTTGTAAAAGTCCAAGGTCAATGAGTAGTGACTGCTGCAAGGTTACAGCAAAATCTTCAGGATACAGGCCCAGCACACAAAGTGTAGCACATGATGGGATTCCTTCCCAACTACAAGTCTTATACAATCTATCACAGATTTCCAGAATCACTGTAGCTTTGTACACTCCTATAGACAATGATATAAAGTACATTTTTCCTCTCTACATTTCAGACACAAATCTGGAATATTGGGGAACATGTGACTAAGCCTGCTTGGTGTGATATAATTTCGCATAAGCCATTTGTACTGTAACAATCCATATTTTGTGTTAACAGATTGCATCTGGGCTTTAAAACAAGCAATTTCTCAATCTGCTTCCTGAATATCTAAGTTAAGTTGCGTTTCCAAGCCTCTCAATTTTTGATAGTTGAATCCTTTGAGGAAGACAGTAATAGTTCGTAGAACCGGGCGAGTTGACACCTACAGTACCATTTATATTTGACAGAGTCAACTCTTCAATTCTGGAAAGCTGAGGTACACAGGGCAGATTATTCAAAAAGAGACTATTGTCAAAATTAACAGAACAGGAAAAATTGGTTCGACTGTCCAATTTTTATCTTCCTAAGTGCCACACGTTTTGTTTTGATTTCTCTTTTTGGTGTGTTATTTGACCTTAATTTAGCTGTATTAGGGGTTTTTTCCCTTTGGAATCTCACTTCTTCCTATCTGTCTATTTATTTATTAATCTATGTATGTAGTGTTTCTATTATAACTATTATTACTGCATTATCATTATTATTCACTGCTTTTTACTCCTTATGTTATGCGTAAGAAACGATGTTTATAGATATATACCCATCATTTCTTTTATTTTTATGTTTTTTATTTTATCCCTCTACTTCATAGAAGGTATGCAAATGACATTCTTTTATTTTGTTTGAAATACAACTAGGTTAAGGTGAGGTCATTCTATAAACCTTTCAGGTTTCTGACCTCACCTGCACATTTTTGTACCCTTCTCTCTATCAAGAGAGATATGTACATGTATTTTTCTTATGTTATATTTATATGTGCGAACAAATCAATAAATGTCTATGAGTGGATGTAGTGTTTAAGCTGTATGTACACTCCAGATCAAAATTTTAAGACACGTTCGAAAAATTGCAAGAATTCACATTTTGCACTGTTGGATCTTAAAGTTTCCAAGTAGAGTTTCAAAATGCAAAAAGAAAAAATGGGTGTGAGACAAAAATTTTTTGAGTAAGCACTTTATTGAAAACAACAATTAAACTGAAATAGGCTGTTCAGCCGATCAAAAGTTCACCACAGCTCAAAAAATTTTACTCCCCCTAAAATAGAAATAAAACTTTCAAAAAAGGACTGTTACGCCTTAGTCTACGGGTACAAAAGGGCACAACATAAAATGTATCCCACTCGAATCCCACTCCCAAAGAAGACTGCGACAAAGATTGTTGTTTTGGCATTGCTCACCCTGAGACAAATAAATCACTGCTTATTTTTGATTTAACAAACAGCTAACTCAAACACTCTAAACTTCCCAAACAAAATAAAGAAACCAAAATACACAGGTCTAACCTGGACACTTAAAACAGGAGAAAACATGATAAAATAAATTGGGCTGCTCTCCCTTACCTAGTGCTGCTGTGATTTATTTACACTATTTACAATATTTACATAAACAACAAAATTCCGAAACTCTTACAAAACATAAAACAGCAGCGTTGGTTGGGAGCAGGGTGAGGTCAGGGGGGGACGCTGAAATGTCCACATGTCTTAAAAAGGTTGTCTCTGTCGCTTTCCACCAGTCAGCGGCTCGTGCACTTCCTGGAATGGCCAATCCACAGGACAAACGTTCTTCCAGCCACCTGCACTCAAGCACAAACACTTCCGCACTTGCACACTCGCACACGCACTCCAACACATATACACCCCCCCAATACAGTAAAACTGCACATTTTAGAGTGCCCGTTTATTTTGGCCAGCCTAAGGCACAGCTGTGCAATAATCATGCTGTCTAATCATCATCTTGATATGCCACACCTGCAGAGTTGGGCAAATTACTTTTAAAAAATAATTAATTGTAGTTACTAGTTATTTTCCCCAAAAATATTTGAATTAGTAATGGAATTACTCCTTCATGAATGTAATTAAGTTACCAGGGAGAGTAATTATTGTGTTACTTTTTTGAAAAACCTTCAAATATGTAAAAGAAAACAGATTTTTGAGCATGTTTCACAGTTGCAGTTGCATAGAGTAGAACAGCATAGACAGGTACTTAATTTGACTTCATATTTAATGGTGTGAACAAAGTCAAAGACATCCCTGAAATAATGAAGCAGTTTCATCATTTGTGGGTTCTGCTGCCTCTAAGTGATCTAACTTTTGTGTCTGGAGTCAGCTTCTCTCTGATATTAGTCCTGTCTTAGATAAAATACTCCTTCAGATGGAACCAATGTTCCCACTAAATGGTGCTTCTATACCATGACCTTGGTGAGGCTGGGGTCCACCATGGCCCGGCTTTTCCACCACAGAAGGGGATCTGCATTTATAGGAAGAAGATGCTTGCATGAAGGCAGTGTGGGCAATTTGAATATAAGAGCGGCTCGCAAGCGCATCGCTTCTTATCATTCACTTAAAAGAGCCGCTCAAAAGACTCAACTCGTCCACGAATGTCACATCTCTCATGCTTGACTGAGTGAGCCAGGACGGATAACAGCTGGTAGATATACGTGCATAGTAACGCACCACATTTCACTGCCAGTAACGGTAACAGCGTTGTAACATTTCAAATAGTAATTAATTAGATTGCCCGTTACTGAAAACAACAACACTGCACACCTGTGAGGTGGATGGATTATCTTGGCAAAGGAGAAGTGCTCACTAACAGATTTAGACAGATTTGTGAACAATATTTGAGAGAAGTAGGTCTTTTGTGTACATACTGTATAAAAAGTGTTTGATCTTTGAGTTCAGCCCATGAAAAATGGGAGCAAAAACAAAAGTGTCGTGTTCATATTTTTGTTCAGTGTATTATTATTATGATGATGGGAGTGTTTCCAGGAGACTAGTGGAAATGTTACTCCAAGTGGTGAAGAGGACTTCACAGACGGCATCCACTGTCTGGAACTGATGTTCATTTTTGTTAACTTACTTGCCATCCATCCCCAAATGTTCTCAATTGGATTTAGATCAGAGGAACATGCAGGATGGTCCAAAAGAGTGACGTTATTCCTCTGGAAGAAGTCCTTTGTCAGGCGGGCATTGAACTGCAGCGTTGTCCTGTTTTTAAACCCAGTCATTATCACACAGATGAGGAGCCTCAGTCATGAGGGATGCCCCCTGCAACATTGCCACATAGCCTGCTGCCATTTGACACCCATCCACAACCTGAAGCTCCATTTTTTCACTGTAGGAAGAAACACCCCAGATCATGAGGGCAATGCCCCCTTCACTGTGCCACATAGAAAACATCTCCAGTGGGATCTCCTTGTCATGCCAGTAACATTGGAAGCCATCAGGACCGTCAAGGTTAAATTTTTTCTCATCAGAGAATAAAATTTTCTTGCACCTTCAGTGTCCCATGTTTGGTGCTCTCTTGCAAAGTCCAAACAGGCAGTTTTGTGTCTGTGTTGAAGGAGACGAGGCCTTTCAAGACATTTTTTGTTCTCAAAGCCCTTTTCTTGCAGATGCCGTTTGATGGTTATTGGGCTACAGTCGATAACAGTAACGGCCTTAATTTGGGTCGAGGATCATCCCATGTCTTGACAGATAGCTAATCGGATTCTTTAGCTCAGCACTGGTGAATTTTTTTTGATCTACTGCTTGACTTTTTTGTTCCATAACCCTCAGGATCTTTTAAAGAATTCAAAATGACTGTCTTACGGTGTCCAACCCCAGCAACGATGGCGCGTTGTGAGAGGCCTTACTTATGCAACTCAACAATCTGACTACCTTCAAAGAGAAAGCTTCTTGCCTTTGCCATCAGGAGGTCATGACAGTGTGAATACCTGACAGAAAATTATATTGAATTCACATTTTTGCACAGATTTTGGCTTTTAAAGGCTTAAACTTTTGATCGGCTGATAAACAGCCTATTTCAGTTTGTTTCCAGTAAGTGTCTTACTCAAAAAATTTTTTTGTCTCACTCCCATTTCTTCTTTTTGCATTTTGAAACATTTCTTAGAATCTTCTTAAGATCCAACAGTGCAAAATGTAAATTCATGCAATTTTTCAACTGGTCTTAAAATTTTGATCAGGTGTGTATTTAAATAAGTGCTTTTTTGGAAGGTTAGGTTTTTCACACAGTTGAGGATAAGTTAATAAATTTCTCTCGTCATATAAGTCTGAAATGTTTTCAATGCCTTTATTAAACTATATTGTGAATTCACCATCAGCTCTTCCAGTCATGAAGGAACTGTTGCAGTTCTCCCCCATGTGGGGACATGGGGGAGAACTGCAACAGTGCCTCTACATACCTTACATACTCTAATTGAGTTTCTAAGAAAGGGATTATTTGTTTGTTTGATTAGTTTTTCAACAGTTGTTGAATACAAATAGAGCTTGAGAGGAAGTCCAGATATTGGTATTTGTTCTATATTCACCCAAGAAGGAAATGAAGTCTCTGAGAAATAGTACGTTGCTGATCGTAGCTGAGCGGCCCAGTACTACCATTCAAAGTTAGGGAGTTGAAGCCCCCCCCTCTCATATGGTAAATACAGCAGTCACACCTGAAGTCTTGCTTTTTTATTGTGCCATATAAAATTGTTTAATAGCTCACTGATAGTACAAAAGACGGTTTCTGGTAAAGGAAGGGGTAGAGATTGAAAGAGAAAAATTTCGGCAAGATTAACATTTTGGTTATATTTATCTGGCCAATTATGGAAATAAGCATTCATGCTCACCTATTCAACATCCCCCTCATTCTGTCCACCAGGGGATCATAGTTAAGGAAACCATTTGGTTTACAGCAGGGCTGACTCTCACCCCTAAGTACGTACATAAAGTCCTCTTTAGTGACTGTGAATGGTGTATTAATGGTGGGGTGTGACCTTTTATTGTCATTTAATAACAATAGCTTACTTTGAATCGTTTGTTTTTTATCCAGAGATATGAATAATGGTCTCAATTAAGTTCTGTAAGTGGAGAATGCTGTCTTTCTAATTTGTTAAAGAAAATTACATCGTCTGCATAATGATAAACAATGTTCTTTAATGCCAATAATCACCAGGTATTCCACTTTAAGCCCTTATGGCCATAGCCAAGTTATTCCATAGCCAATAGAAAATAATAAGGGCAAAAGTGGACACCCCTCTCTCGTTGACCGTTGAAGGGAGAATGGTTTGGGAACATTGTTAGTAGTCAGTGTTTGAGCAGCTGGGCCACTATACAAAAGTTTTATCCATTTTAGGAAATTCGCACCAAATCCAAAACATTGGAGCATGTTAAAAAGAAAGCCCCACTCTATCCTGTCAAATGCTTGGCATGCATCCAATGATAGCATGGCTGTATTTTACAATGATGTTTTTCATGCAATATGTTTAAAACATGGTGAATGTTGTGGAATCCATGTCTGTTTTTTACAAAACCATTTTGGTCATTAGTAACAAGTTGTGGGAGATATGTTTCTAATCTACTGGCTAAAACTTTTCACAATAATTCAATTCAGTTTTATTTGTGGAGCCCTATGCCACAACAAGGTTGCCTCACACTGCTTTACAAAATCAGTTGAATATGAAAATAAACAACAGTCAAACAGTGGATGAAGGAAATGAGTTAATGTCCTGGGCATCCCCCGTCCTTAGACCCTCTGTCTCAGCAAAGAAAAACTCCAAAAACCCAGAGGGAAAGTAGAAACCTCGGGGAGAAGATCCACTCCCATGGACGGACAGACTGTAGAAGAACTAGGACTGATGGACGTCCATTTGCGGATGTAGTTCCAGTCTGTAAAGATGCAGTAGGGTGGGGGTACATGAGGGGGTCCATCTAGTCAGATGAGGGTGAGGAGGCCCACCTAGACTGGTGAGGATGAGGGAGGAGGTCCAGGGTCACAGGTCAGGACAGGGCACAGATGAATCACCTCAGGTCCCGTCATCATTGGGCCGTAGGCGGCTACATCTGAAACAGTAGCCACTCCCCTCTGGGGGAGTGGGCAAAAGGCGCCTGGGTGAATCATGATGAACAGACTAAGTAAACTAGATATTGGAAATTATAAATACAGACAAAAGTGTCAATATTTTTCAAGTCCAAGATTAGTCCAGGTTTAGTGGTGGTTTAGTTCAGGTACTGGTTCTGGTTCAGGTTTGGTTCAAGTGTGGTTCAGTTTATGATGTTTTTTAATTCTGAATCATTTATTCGGAATAAAATAATTCGGAACTAGAGCAATATCCTTGGTGTTTACATGGAAATACTTCAGTTAATTCCGCTTTAAGAGCTGGGGTTACAGAGTGTTCGGATTGGACAGAACGTGGGCGTGATATTGTGATGTCTACCGGAAGAAAACAGTCACGTGCACTTCCTTTTTCTTTTCGTTTCAACTAGCAACATGGAAGACCGGATACTACGTGTGATTTTTGCATTTATTTTTGTAATATTTATGAAGCAGCAGCTCGTCTGAATCAACAGACTAATTCATTTGGATCGTCTGAAGAAG
>JAPTMW010000014.1:10259092-10271997 GCA_029822955.1 Ostorhinchus angustatus | reverse complement strand
AGATTTTATGATGGAAAACTATGATTATGTGAAATTTTTATAGTGTGGCACTGATCCAGTCAGTTTGTCTTGTGACAGTAATGAGTTTACCTTTACTGATGTCAGGATGTTGGCTTTCCTGGTTCTCTCTACAGCGTCAGCGTCTGCGGCAGCTCATCCTCCGACAGCAGCAGCAGAAGAGCGCTCTAAGGCAGGAGAAGGGTCTCCAAGAGGCGGCGTCCGGATCTGGGCCCACCATTCCCCCTGCTGCTACCGGGCCCGGCTCAGCCACGCCCCGTCAGTGGTCTCAGGATGACTCTTCCTCAGCCTCTTCTGGTCCTCCTGGAGACCTGTTTGGACGCCCTCCACCACCATATCCCGGCACAGTGAGGCCGGTGGCTCCTCCTGGGGCCCCCAGGTTTCCTTTAGGGTTCCCAGGAGACCAGCAGAGGAGCTTCCCTCCGGCTGAGAGTGCTTTCCCCAGACAGAGTGTCCCTAGAGAGATGGGAGTCCGAGGACCACACCTGAGGTGAGATTGGCAGCAGATCCACCTTCTGTTGTTGTTGATCCATGAAAGTGGTCTGAAATGGTGTTTGTAATGGTTTGTAAAGGCTGATGGTGTTTTGTGCTGTTGGCAGGTTTGGTGTTCCTCCAGCAGC
The DNA here is from genome assembly GCA_029822955.1 of Ostorhinchus angustatus. Lineage (NCBI taxonomy): Eukaryota > Metazoa > Chordata > Actinopteri > Kurtiformes > Apogonidae > Ostorhinchus > Ostorhinchus angustatus. The sequence goes on along the minus strand of JAPTMW010000014.1, from coordinate 10,271,359 downwards.
TCCCACAGGGCTCCCAGACTCCTTCCTTCGTCCTCCCCAGTGTTCAGTGACTGGATCTGGCCTCACTGTGGCGGAGGGAGTCCCTGCCCAGATCAGGAGGCCGATGCCCGCAGAGTTTACTGGAATCGGACCTCTTCCTGGCCCCAGCACTAATCCACACATGATGCCAGGTAAGGACCGCGGAACTGGACTGAGATCAGCACTTTCAGGTGGTGAGTAAATGAGTGAACAAGTAGAACTCACCCTTGAGTACCATAGAATCATGTGGATCGAGGAGGAACAGTTACTCCTCATCACATAAATGTAGAAGATAAAAAAATTATGGGTATTCTTTTCCCAGTTGAAAATGGCGTATTGTGCTAAAAAATTATGTAAAAGACTGAAAGAAGATAAGTATGTCATCCTGCAGTCGAGACATGGAATCAGATGGTGCATTTCCAGGGTTCCCATGGGGTCTCAAAAAGTCTTAAAAGTCTTGAATTTACAAATCTGCATTTAATCCCATAAAAAAGTCTGTAAACAATATTAAATATGACATGGTAGGCCTTAAGTTATGTTGCCATAATCTTGTTGGCTGTATTGTGTTAAAATGTGTCTGGGAAATGTTCAAGCTGCAATGAAAATAACTTTAGTCTACTCAGTTCCAACCTGACAATTTATATTAAAATTGGGAAGCGATTATTGCTAACTTTGCAGATGACAAAACATTCAGCCCAACACTTGCAGAGAAAGCCGATTTTAGGAACTTTAAGGGACGGCTTGTAAGTGAAAAGTAAGCATGGGGAAGTGGAAATTTAATAGGGCCTTTCTAGAGAAAAGATTATCCTTGACCTGGTTGACACGAGTTTTCCAAAATTTTAGGAGTCACAAATTTTTGCCTGTATGGCCATGAAATAGGCTGTGAAATGGGCAATGGATGCCCCAAGTAGTCTTAAAAAGGTCTTAAAAAGTCTTACATTTAACTATTACAAATCTGTAGGAACCCTGATTTCTGTGGTTTCTCCTCCAGGTGTCCCCCAGCCTTTCCTCCCTCGCTCTCTCCCCATCCAGCAGCATAGCATTATGGGACAGCCTTACATTGAGCTTCGACATCGGGTCCCAGAGAACCGGCTCCGGCTACCCTTCTCCCTTCCCACTGCCCCGGACCCAGAGGTCCCACTCCTGCACCCCAGAGACCCCCATCCTCCAGTGGGCCAGGCCGGGCCAGGGCAGCAGCAGATGGCGATGGAGCAGCTGAACCCCCCTCAGGATCAGCAGCACCTTGGGCATACGACGGCACTGGCCCAGACAGCAGAGCCCACACTCCCAGGGGCTGATGGTATAGAGGAACATCTGGAGGGGGAGGACTCTGCTGTGAAGGACCTAGAGGACGTGGAGGTCAAAGATCTAGTTGACCTGAATCTGAACCTTGACCCTGAGGACGGTGAGCACCAGTTAATATGGTTTAGAAATGTTTAATTCAAAGTTTTTACCACCTCGTATGTAGTTTATATTTTATTATACACCAACCTGCCTGGGGATATAATAAAATATGTAATAAAAATATATAGATATAGATCCCATAAATTTCTTTTGTCTGTCTGTCCATCTGAGATTTTTGTCCAACCATTTTCTCAGACACTATTCACCCGATTCTTTTCAAATTTTACACATGTTTTTTACCATGAGGAGAGGTGATATTTTAGAAATGTTTTGGAAAAGATTGAAAGTTAAGACTCTAAATAAATTCCTGCGTAGGCAGGGTATCGGTGAACAGGAAGGGTAAAGTGTCGTGTGACTGGGCCGGGGTATTGGTAAGGTCCGACAATTTTTTCCACTTGTTTTGTTTGTGTCGAGTTTTCTTGTGGTCTTTAGCCTGTTATGGAAGTGACTCGTGTAATCACTCACGTTTACTCAGTAGTCAGAATGTGTGGGTCCAACGGTCCAACCAGGGTAGTTCTGATGATCAGGTGTTTATGTCCACATGGCTTGTTCTCTTGGTTTTCAGGTAAAGAGGACCTGGACCTTGGGCCCAATGACCTGCATCTGGACGACTTCCTGTTGTCAGGGAAGTTTGATCTGATCGCCTACGCTGACCCAGAGCTCAACCTGGAGGACAAGAAGGACATGTTCAATGAGGAGCTGGACCTGGGGGAGACGGTGGATGACAAGGATGGAACTGAAAGGAGGGACAGCAGCAGGAAGACTGACAGCCACGCCAATCCAGCAAGTCAGATCAAACAGGAAGTGAAGGACGGAGTGAAGATTGAGGGCAGGGATGGCTCCAGCAGACCCACAGGAGCTGAGGCAGGAGGATCGGCCCCCCCCTCCAAGGTAAACCCACGCAAAAGACCTGTCAGAATGCGCACCACCAGGACCAGGGTGGGATGCGTCTCCAGTACATCACATCTCACATGGTCCCCTCCTGTCCTTCTGCTTCCACAGGACAAGCTGGAGGACTCGGGTTCTGTCCCCAGCACCCTACCAGTGCTCCAGGACCAGGCTCTCTCCTCTGGTCTGACTCCCAGAATTCTGCCCCCCATGTCTCCAGGTAAACTGTGTCAGCATCAGGCTGTATCTAACAGTGGTTTTACAACCATTCTAATCTTCTGTTCTGTTCTCAGCAGGTCAGCAGCCCGTCTTCCAGCAGAGACCCTTCGGACCCCCCTCCAATCTGGTCCCTCCTCACCCTCAGGGTCTCCCAGTGTCCCCTCACCCTGTTCTGACCTCTCAGGGGCCCGCCGCCCCACCCCGCCTCCTCCTGAATCCCCATACCCAGACTCCACACTTGGGAACTACCTCTGCTCAAGTCCAGGTCCCAAATCAGAACCAGGCTGTTTTCCTTCAGGACAAGTCTAGGCCTTTGCTCCTGGAGGAGCAGCCGCTCCTCCTACAGGACCTCCTGGACCAGGAGCGTCAAGAGCAGCAGCAGCAGAAGCAGATGCAGGCTCTGATCCGACAAAGGTCCACATCCGAACCCGTGTTGCCCAACATGGGTAAGACCAGAACCAAGACCTTGTCCATCACTTCTTGTAACTTAAACAAGTTTTTATTTTTCTTCAGTGTTTCAATTTTGTGTAGTTCAGATGAATTTACTACTTTTAGTTGATTTTTTCCTGTTGTTCCATGGTGTTTAAGGTATAAAGTAGATGCTGAAAAAGATTGAATGAAAGAGTGAATGGCATCAAATATGATTAATAAACCCAGCATCTATAAAATGTCCTGATTGGATGCAGACTTTTCATCATTACCAGTAACACAGAAGACAAAAAATCAAAACCGGTGAATTTGACCTGACGTGCCGTTGAGTTAGTGTTGAATCATTCATTGTAGTTTGTATTTGGTTAGTTTTGGTTCAACCAGGTGACCCTGGTGCTAATTCTGTTTACTATTCAGACTTCGACTCCATCTCAGACCCCATCATGAAGGCGAAGATGGTGGCGCTGAAGGGCATCAACAAGGTCATGACCCAAGGCAACCTGGGGCTCAACCCCATGGTCATCAACAGGTAGGACCCTGTGACCTTTGACCTCTGGCATCAAGGTTTCTTTATTCGTACCTGAGGGTACATTTGTTTGCAGAAGAATATACAGCAGTCCAGTAACAATAAAAACAAGACAAAGTTAACTCACAGTTACTTACAAAAACAGTAAGACTCAAAACAGATAACATAGCCTACTAGTCTTCAAAAACCAGTGCTATTGGCAGTGAGACCCTGTAGGAATAAAGTAGGTAAAGGTGAGAGAGATGAGCCTCCTTGAGCTCCCTTACATGCCCTCTGTTCAATCGTGTAATCGCTTCAGGTACAAAAACTGTCCCTATATCGCTGTGTACTCCCCTTGGGCACCACATATGTGCGCCCAGACCAGTGGAAGAGAGTAGAGGTGACCTTAAGCTGGAGCTAAGAGAAGTACAGCTCAGACAAACTGAGCAGGGGCTTACCCAGGAGTCTGCAGGCCCTCTTCACCACCTGCTGGAGAGAAGTTGTGCCCCTCAGAGCCAGGTTACCAAATCAAGCAACAAGAGAAAAAGACAATACAGGTTCAATGAAAGCTCTGTAAAAAAAAAAAAAAAGACTCAGCATAGTTACTTCAATATTTGAGCAGGCCAGCTTCCTCAGACAGGACAAATTGCTGGTGGCATTTTTTACAGACAGCCTCAAAGTTTTCCTTCACATTGCCCTGCCACACATATTTCATTACGTTTGTGGTAATGTCTGAAGTTCTACCATGGACATATTTTTTTTTTAAAATGCCTTGGTTACCAAGTTTCAAGCTGTTCTACCATGGTTTAGAAAACGTCCTGGAAGACTCGGCTTGATTTGTGCCATTTCTTATGAATATTCAACATGCTAATCCACTTGACTCTCATTGGCTAACAGCTAGCCAATGAGAGCCTGGCTTTTCAGTAGACCGCTGCGATGGTATTGCTCCAGGCTTCACAGCAACCTTATTGCAAAGCCTCTCTGCTGAACTCACCAAAGTTGATGAAGTCACTCTCTTCATAATGTGAGGAACAGAGTAAATTTGAATGATAGTGTTGTGGCTTTGTTCCAAAAATAAACTGAAGCCATTTGATCCTCAACTCTGGGTTCTTAGGAAATGTGCATTGTTGAAGTTCTGTTCGAGCATAGCCCACAAGAATGTTGATGATCAGCCATCCTTGCTGTATAAAACTATCACTGAGCTAGATGAATTATGTGGGTGTGGTCTCACCTGAGCAAGCTCATGAATAGCAATGAGCTCAGGCAACAACACATCACACCTACCAGCTTTTCTAATTGACTTGATTTTTCTGCTTATTTCTTTTCAGTAGCAACAGCAGACAGAGGAGGTAGCGGTTCAGTTTAAAAGTCATTACATAACACAAACGCCTATGGACCTAACATACTCCAAAAAATACAAGTAAAAACGGTTTTAAAAGGTAAAGGTCTGTCCCAAAGTCCCCCCCTTGACAACTTGCACTTGTTTTTGGAGTCCTCTTTGGAACAGAGTTGCAAGTGATAGGGATTTCTACGGACACAATGGGATACCGACGTCATCAATGAATGAGGTTGCGTATATGCAGAAGTTGACAGTAAATATAGCGGTACAGTAATCCACATGATGACGCCCAAAACTACGCTTTGGTCCGACGTAAAAATTCAGACGAGACAACACGAAATGAGTGAGTTTATCAACAATTCCCTGAGCAGACGACATGGAAGTACGCGCCGTCCTGCTTTGACGTTCAGGTCTATCCTGTATTGGAAACGCTCTCCAGGAATACTGAGTCGAGCCAGTACCAGTGGAAACGCATTTGTGCGATTCCTTTCCAGACATGTTTACCATAAGTTTACGCGGGAAAAGCGGAAGTGTTCGCAAAGCATTGTGGGCAGCGCAAAGCAAATTCTTCTCCTCTGTTTGAAGCTAACGTCGCGAGTCTGCACCCAAGCTGACTCCGTTCGAAGGGGCAGAATGTCCACTCCACCTCAGTGCTAAAGAGAAATGGGACACCCTACTACTCCAAACATAGGGATAGGGACGAGATGTAGGGCCAAGGGGGGACTTTGGGACAGGCCCTAAGTCTGAGTCTGTGAATATCCCAGATACTTATAACTGTCCACACTCTCTACAGGCTGTCCTTTGATAAGGATAGGATCCTGTAAGGGGCCTGCTTTCTGAAATCAAAACACATTTTATTTGTTTTTCACACTATTTAGAAACAAAAAGGAGTTATTACATCACTTGATAAAATTATCAATGACAGGCTGACTGATTGTATCATTGACAAATTTCAATATATACCTGTTCTCACATGTACTCTGACACATATTTGTGTAAAGAATGAACAGGTGAACAGGAAGAGGTGAGAGAACACAACCCTGGGGTGAGCCGGTATTAGAACAAAGTAGTTCAGATGAGGTGCCATTCACTTTTACTCTGAGTTCTTGCTGTTAAAAAGTCTAAAATCCAAGCCACCAAGTTTGGTCTCAGGTTAAAATGCTCAATAAGTCTGATAGCTGAAATGTGGGGTTGGATCGAATTAAAAGCAGATGAAAAGTCAATAAAAGAAAGTCTTGCATGAGTTTTGCTCCCCTCTTAATGTTTAAACTGAAGATTTAAAAGGGTAATAATGGCATCCTCAACCCATCTGTGTGCCCTATAAGCAAACTGCATTGGGTCTGAACGGCACTCTTTCTTTCAAAACCTCAGACTTCACCAACTTCTCAAACAATTTCATAATCAAGGAGGTGAGCGCAACTAGTCTGAAGTCATTAAAAACTTTGAGCCTATTTCCTTTGGAGACAGGAGCAATCAGTGCTTGCTTCTACACTCTAGGTGCCCTCCGTAAGGGTCAAGGACATATTAAAAATGTAGCAAAATATATCACTCAATTGTCTTGCTCAACATTTAAGAAAAAGTGCCACATATTTTGCCTGGACCAGGACTTTTGTTTGCTTTAAGAGAGGAATGTCTTTTCAACATCTGTCTGTTCCAGGGGCAGATAATGGCTGTCTTTTAATTTAGCCTTATGACCTTGAACTTCCTTGTTGAAGTTCCAAATCTGATGTAAAGCCATCCATTGCAATGGGAGCATTTTTATTTTGCTGAACACCAGCAATTCCCTTCATGTCTGTCCAGGCTGAGCCAAGTTTGTTTTGTGGCAGTTTGTTTTCTACTTCACATTTGTATCTGTTTGGCCCTGAAAATCTCCACTTTTGCCTCTCATTTCGCTGCCTCTATTTCCATAGGCTTGCCTGAGTTACATTACATTTTTCTCTTCTTTATGCTATTTTTTTACTGCTCCAAACATCCAGGGTTTGTCATTAGGATAGACTTTGATGTTCTTTGTGGGAACAACAGTGTATTCACAAAATGTGATATAAGAGCAAAATTGTGAGATGTAAGAGCAAATAACACCAAGTGTAAACTTGACAGCAAAGACCAATGGGCTGTGTCTGTGTTTGTTGTGTCAGGTTCCAACAGGGTACAGGGGTTCCGGGGGTCCCGGCGGTCCCGGCGGGTCCAGTTCCAGAGGCCACCCCTCACATGGTGGGACAGGTATGTACCATAAACCTGTTTTCCTCATTGGTCAACAATGGATCACATTACATTAAAAGATAGAAGTGAACAAAACCTTTTCAGGTGTTATAGTTGATGTTATATTCGTGCTTAACATTTTTTAAACCCCTGCCCCCCCAGAGGACGGGGCTTTAAAGATATACCAGGAAATCCATCTGTCCAAGGTTTTTATTCATCCCAGTTCTCTGACATTATTCACCCAATTCTTTTCAGATTTCACACACATGTTCTTTGCATGTGCCCTCCTTTCAATTTTTGCATTTTTTACAAATTTTGGAAAAGATTGAAAGTTAAGATCCTAAATGAATCTCTGGGTAGGCAGGGTATCAGTGAGCAGGAGGGGCAGAGGGTTGTGTGACTCGGCAGGGGTAGTAGTCAGCTCTACCTTCTTTTTCATTTGTTGGGACTGGATTTTGTAACGAGTTTCAGATTTCCTCCACAATCATGAAATGTATTAGTGGACCTGGAAATCCTTGATGTGTTTGAGTGAAAAAGACTTATCTGTCCATCATGTTTGTCCTGAATTAAAGTGACCTTTAACCCAGGACTCAGAGCAGAAAACAGAGCAAACACAATGTTCTGAGTTAAAAACTATTTAATTAATCTGCACTTTGATAGGTTTCTGTTTTTCATGTCAAGTTACTGTTTGTTACTGAAATGAACCTAAGGTGAAATTAACTCTTTAAGCACCAAAGTTGACAAGCAACATAACTAAATGAAATGGACAGCTTTTTGAAACCTTGATATCAAAATTGAATATTAAAAAAAAACTCTGACACCTAAAGGGTTAACTCAAGGCAGTCTGTTTACCTGTAGAATTTATATTTGTAGACTAAAGCGTTTAGGACAGTTTAGAAAAATATTTTATTGATATTAACTTATTCATCCTTTGCCACAGTTTTATATAATGGATTTTACAGAGTCATGAAACTACTGAGGAAATATAATAATCTGTAATTAAACCAACATTTTATTAAAGCTGAACACATGGACAGGCCGAAGCTTGATGGACAGTTACAAACTTAATGTCAAACTGTTGTAACATCACTGATTTCTCTTCCAGTTCGACTGAAATGCATGATGATCCACCCTGTGGTCATAATGCTTTTTTATTCTATTATTTACACAGATTGACTGTGTATTTATGTAAAGTTTTTATGTTAGTGATTTGTTCATTCTGTACACACTCTGATCCAACAGTACTTACCGTTTTCCATCAGCATCACTGACTCAGATTCAAAGTGACCAATAGGAGATGAGCATCAGCCTTAGGTTAGGTGAAAACTGGAGTCAGGTCTGAGGAAGGAAATAGAAATGTTGACCAGTGTGTGCACCTCTTAAACACCCTGATGTTGTTTCTTCTGTCAGGATGAGAAGTTAAAACCTCAGCTGGTGCGTCCGAACCCCCCCAGCTTTGGATCAGGCTTCATCAGTGAGTATCACGAAACGGTTTTAAGATGCTTGAACTGTCCGTCTATAAAATGGAAGAAAACTATCCAGAAATAATGTTGAAAACAGCATTAATAGAGTTGCCAACATTAATATTGTATGTATTGTATTGTTTGTTGATACTGAAACTATACCACAGATGAGGACCTTCAGAGTGTGTGTGGAACTGACTGTGTTCTCTGTAGATGACTCCCAGCGGCGTCAGTATGAGGAGTGGTTGGGGGAAACGCAGCAGCTCCTGCAGATGCAGCAGCGCCTCCTGGAGGACCAGATTGCCGCTCACCGCAAAACCAAAAAGGCTCTATCAGCCAAACAGAGGACGGCTAAGAAGGCCGGGCGTCCCTTTGCAGAGGAGGACGCTGCCCAGTTGCGCTACATCACCGAACAGCAGGGAGCGGTACAGAAACAGCTGGAACAGGTACAAACCACACCTAGGCTTACACATTCACAACTACACCATTTAACTTAAGAAACTAAAGAACATTAACATTAATGTAGCATTTTCACCAATGGATTGACCAACAGATTGACTTTTAACTTTTATTTCATCCATTTTAGGCTAGTGATAGTAAAATAATACTTCATCTGTTTCCTCTAACGTACACAGTACCATGTAATATTATGTATAAGGTTCATACAGTGCTGTTTGTGTATTTTCTAATGATCAAACCATAATGACAGTAAAACAGCACCTCAATCAGATTTGGTCAAAACAGCATTTGTTTTGTGATCATGTTTTCCCCTCAACCAAGGGGTATTGTAATCATTTTGCCATTTGTTTGTCTATCTGTCCTTTCTACAACATAATCTCATTATCTGAAGAATGCATTGACATATCTGCAACACATTTATACTATGGATACATCTTGGCATGAAGCAGATGCCTATTGAAAATAGGTGACCTTGACTAACTTTTTCAAGGTCCAGTGGACTTGTGCAATTATGATATCCGAATACTTTCAAATATAAAAATGTATGTAACAAGTTTTACACAAAGAAAATCTAATCTAAATTATAGGGCTGTAACTTTCAAGACAATCTTACACTATATTTGGCCAAGGGGGATTAAAAGTGCGCTGCACATTATGTTGATATTCTTCATAAAATTAACAGTAATAGTGATGCATGTTGGTTATCATTTGAAACTACAGAGTTTATTCTTTCTGATGCCATACACAAAATAGTCAGAGCTTGTTAGCTCATGAAAATGCTACAACACAAAGTCAATCTTCACATTTCAGTGCCAGCCTGTCAGTTACTTTTCTTATCAAAAGCAGTAAATGTTGTCTCCTTACTGTTTGGTGGTCATTTTCAGTCTATCCCTGCTATTCATGCAGTCTTTAGCTGTCATCTTATCAACATCTGTCAAGACTCCAAATTTAAATACTAATATTCAGAATTCTACTTCTCAAAAAACTTGATTTTTTTCTTGTGTTCATAATTTTCTTAGGCAGAGGAACAGTCACAGTCATAAGAACATAACTTAGACATTAAATGTAGGAGATGGAACATGTTTGTGGAATAAAGCACTGCTCTGTGTCCAGATCCGGAAGCAGCAGAAAGACCACGCCGAGCTCATTGAGGACTATCGGACCAAACAGCAGCAGCAGCAGCAGAGACCGCCCGCCCCTCCCATCATGCCCTCAAGGCCGCCCCTCCTCCCTCAGACCATGCTGACCCAGCCCATTGTCCCCATGCAGCCCCACCCAGGCAGCCCGGCCCCTCCACGTGTACCAAGCGTCCGTCCTGGTTGGACCCCAGGGGGTGGAGTTCCAGGGGTGATAGGGCAGAGGATGCCGGGTCATCTGCCCCCTCAGATCCCCCCCACGCTGCCCAATACCCCCCAGGTTCCAACTCACACCCAGACTGGACCCTCGGCAGGCTTCACACCCAGTCCCAGGGGCCCAACCGGAGGCCCCAACGGAGCAGCAGGGGACGGAGCTGCCCCTACCCCCCAGGTAAGAAAACAAAGGTTTAATCCATCCAATCAAACAGGTTAAAGAGAAGGTATGAAGGTGAACGGATGTGTGCCTTCACACAGGTGAAGTTCGACGATAACAACCCGTTCAGCGAAGGATTCCAGGAGAGAGAGAGGAGGGAGAGGCTGAGAGAGCAGCAGGAGAGGCAGAGGGTCCAGCTGATGCATGAGGTGAGCACCCCCAACAGCACCACCCCCACCATTCACCACCAGGACCAGACTGATTTAACAACTGTAAAATTACATCACACCTAATCTGTACTTTTATGTTAAAGTGTTTCTGTTTCAGTTTTTCTGTCGTTTCTCCATTGATTTGCTTCATCCCAAATGGTTTCTTTGAAAAGTTCTGACTTCAGTGTTGTTGTCTCAGGTGGAGCGTCATCGTGCTCTGCAGCAGAGGCTGGAGCTGGAGCAGCAGGGCCTCCTGGGGTCCCCCATAGGACCGGGAGCACGGGTAGCCCCACCCTCAGGACCAGGGGTGGCAGCGGGTCTGAACTCGTCCACTTCTGCCGGGGAGAGTCTGTCCCAGATGCCCTTCTTCAGCTCAGAGCTGCCCCAGGACTTTCTCCAGTCCCCACCGGCCTCCAGACCTCCACTGCAGCTCCCGGGCCAGCAGGGGGCCCCATTCCCACCTCAGGGGGGCCCTCACCAGGGCTTCTCAGGAGGACCCCATCCGACCCCAGTCAACATGCCCTCCTCCAACCTCCAAACCAGACCGAAGTTCCTGGGCCCCGGTGGCCCCTCTGTCCAGGGACAGGGATGCCCAGCCGGAGTGTCTGCAGCAGGACTGACCACCTCCCATCCTCCAGGTCACAGATTTGGAACAGACTCAGCCTCCTCCTCCCCCTCCACCCCTCTGCCCCCTTCATTCCCTGGGGGTTCTGGAGGCCCTGCCTCCCTCATCCAACTGTACTCTGATATCATCCCTGATGACAAACCAAAGAAGAAGAGGTGTAGGAAGAAGGACGGGGATGACGCAGGGGGAGGGGCCAGGACGCCGCTGTCGTCACACTCTGATGACATCACAGCCCCTCCAACTCCCTCCATTTCTGACACTGCCTGTTCCACTCCCACCCGGGGCGGCCTGGACCAATCAGATCTATCATTCCCTCAGATCTCAGCCCTCTCTGGTCTGGCGCCATCATCAGAGCTGGAGAGGCAGCTATCCGTCAGTGCTGTAGCTCAGGAAAGAACCTCCATCCTGGGCATGGAGTCCCAGAGAGCCCCCCTGTACGCTGCTCGTCTGGAGGTCAAGGTGAGCAGACTGAATTTTTTTTTCTACAGAGAGTTGATGATAGACTGTCATGAAACCAAATATGCATCTATATGTTTGAGGAGTCACATGTAGTCTGTGGAACAGTATCTGAATCTGATTTACACAGTAGAAATGTCTCTGTTTTCAGACTGAATTAATGAAGCAGTCATTTAGTCAGCATTCACTCAGCAGGTATAAGACATCTCAGTGTTTCCTGTGGAATTGATCTCTTGGTGTGGCAGTGTGTAATCTGTTTGGGGGGGAGTGGGAGTGCGGTTCAGCTGGTTTCCATCCGACTTATAATAGTGGGAGGGCGGTCCGTGCCATACACGCAGGACGGACCACGCCACCCCTCACATGAGGTCCAGACCCCTTGGGTCTTGCTGGCCATCACCCTCGCAACCAGATTATAGAGAAAGACACATGGATTTGATCATCTGGAAGTACTTTCTCAAAATTAGCTCTGTGTACAATTTCACTGATAAAGATGCCTGTATTTTGGGTAAACCAGAGACCATTACTCAGCTCCAAATGAATTTCTC
>JAPTMW010000014.1:10237849-10250345 GCA_029822955.1 Ostorhinchus angustatus | reverse complement strand
CACTGCAGTTTAATGGTAGATGTTTGTTCCTCAGTCAGATGTGATGAAAGTAGATGGAAATGATTATTTACAGTCAGCAAAGCAAAAAAAAAAGTCAATATTGAGAGAAACCAAGTCAAGCAGTGGGCTCGGAACCACCACATGAAAAGAGTCTGATGCAGCTGGTACCGCAGCCGAGACTACGTCACTCTGGTTCTCCGTAAGACCAACGTGAACCTTGGATCCCATACGAGCAGCGGCACCAACGTGTATGTGGCAATTGTGTTTTGATGGTTAAAAGTAGGGAAAACTCCATTGTGATTTGTTTGGAATAATGGACCAAAAACCAGAGCGACGTGGTCTGGGCTCTGGTACCAGCTGCTTCAGACCCTGTTTGTGTGGTGGTTCCGAACCCCCTGCTGCTTCAGGACCTCTGCCAGACCCGTCTGTGCTTGTGAACGGCTAAGACCACATACACCCCAGACCCTGATACTGTCAGTGCCAAATGTGTACGCTTTCCCCATGAGACCCCTCCCCCCAGTTATTCCATCCAAATCACAGGTGTTTTTCCTACTTTTAACCCCTTGATTCCCTTCACTATACCACTGACGTTTCCATGGTAATCTTATTCCCAGAAATGCCAGCTACACATGAATGTACATCCCGATCGGATTCTGAAGTTCGGCCCCTCATCTCGACGCATTGCGACGACCCATTTCTTCTCAGCTAAATCTGAAGGAAAACCAGAAAAACTTGAATTTGATTGCCTTTGTTTATTGGATGTCCACACAGCAGAAACACTTCCATGTCACCTTGGCTGTTGTTGACAAGTAAACCAGAAGAAGCGGAGCTCAAACTCAGTAGTTTCTAGAGATGCACCGATACCAGTAGTGGGTATCGGCCCAATACTGAGCGCGTGTACTTCTACTCATACTCGTAAAAGTGCTCCAATACAACCAAACCGATACCACTTTACACTGGCATGACGTTCACCTCATAGTGCAGCAGGTCCACGGTGGAGGAGTAACGTCAGCGGTGGAGATGGAACTAAATAAACAACGGTGACAAAAGGAACTGACTGTAAGTTACATTAAAGACACAGATGGATACAGACAGAGCCTTCTGTCCGTCCTTTCCCTACGTTTCATACAGAATTCTGTCAGTTTTCTGGGAGCTAATGAATGCGAACCCAGATGGAGAATACGGAGCAGAACCACCGGGAACCGTGGAGGTAGAACATCTGTTCAAAGAGCGACTGAGGGAGTTAGAGAAAAACTACCGACATATTTAGGACAAATACCCTCATCAATATCAGCATCAGTATCCACATTAGTAAAACCTCCTCTGTCGGTGCCATGTTCATTATTACTGACTTTCTTCTCCTTCTTCTCTAAATACTTTCCTCTTCTTCGTGGTATTTGTCCAGTTTGGTTCATTCAGAGCGGCGCCCTCTGGTGGATTGACTGACAAACGACAAAATAAATTCCAACACATTAAATGTCTGTAGCAGCACTTTGTTCCAGTCAGACTAAAGACAATGACAATAAAGCACATTTTCAAAAGGAACTAACAACTGGAATAGGATTACTAAGTACTCATATTAGAACTCGGTATCCGCAAGTACTCAAATGTCAGTACTTGTACTTTTTCTCGGCCTGGAAAAAGTGGTGTGGGTGCATCCCTAATAGTTTCAAACCGTTTCTGGGTCATGTGTGAAAAGCCTGAATTCTTGCCTGTTCCTTGTGCTCCACAGATACTGTGTGAGGAGCGCCTTAGTCAGGGTTGGGCTGAAAAAGCAGACGGTTCCGCTGAAACCCACAGATACGCTGACTTCTCATGTCTTCAGCTCCACCGGTGCCTTTGACATGACCGAGGAGCCGCTGGTAAAACGCCACCAGCTCAGTGCGTCTGCGGAGGCGGGGGTCAGTGGTGGAGCGGCGGCAGCCACTGTGTCCAAAGCAGACATTTACATAAGCAGCGCTGCTCAGCTGATCCGCTCGTCTCTGCTCACACCACCGAAGCACTTTCATTAGCTCGGCTCAGGGATCAGCACCAGTTTTATGACTCTCCCTTTATTTCACGGCTCTGATTAAACTGCTGGGTTATGGTTGTGATTTTAAGACATCAAGACGGCTCGAACGAACACAAACTGACTGTTTCTCATTTTGAGGGGGGTTTTAGACTCGATCCAGGCTGAGATTCAGGATTAGTGGGAGCATTTTATGTTCATAAGAGCAATTAATTCCCCATGCCATTTCCCATCAGCCTCTGCGGCGTCTTCACCCGCCCTTCGGTCATGGAAGCTGTTTTCCGTGCCTGTGTTTTCATTATCAGAGTAAATGAGCGTGGCTGCTGGACCGTAGGCTTATGGGGCCGTTTACAGGATTCACTGCCTGTTTGTCTGTTTACGTCCTCCTGTCGTCGGTCCTTAATGACTCTGAACTTTCTCCTGTGGTTTTCTCTGGGTTCTGTCAACAGATGCCGATACTGGTGTCGTTTGTGGTCAGTTTGTATTTCCTGGAGTGGACTGACGTGTTCAAGCCAGTCAAGTCTGGTTTTAACTGCCATGACCGGAGCCTCAGCCTGCCCTACATCGACCCCAACCATGAGGTCATCCCCCTGTTGATGCTGCTCAGCCTGGCCTTCGCTGGACCTGCGATCACGGTAGGGAGTGGTATCACACTGCCTTTGTTTACAGGTGGAGATTAGATAAAAAACCTCCTTCGAGCCGGATTTGAACCAGCGACCTAAGGATGCCTAGGATACTACTACAGTCCTCCGCTCTACCAACTGAGCTATCGAAGGGAGGCGGAGTCTCAGGGGGTGGTCACATGGGATAAACTCTGACAAAACACTGTCTGTAGCGACTGGAAAGCCTTTTAATAACAAACTGATTGGAGCAAAAATGATGTAACATAACAAACGTAGCATCGACCTTGAGGTAGTTTATTTAGTCGAGCAGAGGAATGTGGTGGCACCGTCACAGGCCACAGGGGTCATGGCTTCAAATCTGACTGATACTTTCAAAGGACTAATTTTATTACAACAAAATGACAGTATTTGGAAAATAAAGTCAGATCATGTAGTGTACTTGATAGACTCTGGTTTGTTTGGGGTTTTTTGTTTTGAGGGGTCGACATATATTCATTCATTAATATCTTTTGTAATATTGTGACTTTTTTTTCATAATTTTATAGATATAGATAATATAGATAACATAGAAAACTAGTGTATGAATTCTTGAGCTATTTGACTTATGGGACCCAGTGACCAAAACCTTCAACCTCTGAGACAAAAATCCAACCATGTCATGGTCCAATGGATGTTTTTACCAAGTTCAAAGTCACCATGGACCTGTTATGAGATATGTATGAGGTAAGAAAGATGTCCAAATATTCATATGCATCAGACAGAGCTGTGTGCATATTAGTCTATCGATGTATAAAAATAAATCTGTGTAAACTGTGGAATGAGTTCAGTCGTACATTAAATGTATTGTGTGTATTTTAACAGAATTCAGGTTCAGAGGTAATGAGTTCAGGTTCTAGATCAGGTTCCAGATTAGGTTCCAGATCAGGTCCAGATCAGGTCCAGATCAGGTTCCAGATCAGGTTCCACATCAGGTCCAGATCAGGTCCAGATCAGGTCCAGATCAGGTTCCAGATCAGGTCCCGGATCAGGTCCAGATCAGGTTCCACATCAGGTCCAGATCAGGTTCCAGATCAGGTCCAGATCAGGTTCCAGATCAGGTTCCAGATCAGGTCCAGATCGGTTCCAGATCAGGTCCAGATCAGGTTCCAGATCAGGTTCCAGATCAGGTCCAGATCAGGTCCAGATCAGGTTCCAGATCAGGTCCCGGATCAGGTCCAGATCAGGTCCAGATCAGGTTCCAGATCAGGTTCCAGTTCAGGTCCAGATCAGGTTCCAGATCAGGTTCCAGTTCAGGTCCAGATCAGGTTCCAGATCAGGTCCAGATCAGGTTCCAGATCAGGTCCAGATCAGCAGGATCATGGTTCCAGATGGACGACCAAGTCAGAGAACCGAACCAGGTCCAATCCAACCATTAGTCCAACGTTCTGAGCACAGAAGGACCCTGAACTCATGTCAGTCTGTGAATCCATGGATCCTCTGAAGTGCAGACACATTTACACCAGTAGAGTCACGGAGGAGAATTCAGGTTCATGATGGAGGAAGAACAGTCGTACAGTTGGATTTAATGTTTGTAATTCTTGATCTTAAAACATATTCATTCGTATGCTGATAAAATACACACAATACATTTAATGTACAACTGAACTCATTCAACAGTTTACACAGATTTATTTTTGAACGACTACAGACTAATATGAACATGAATATTTGGACACTAATCTAACCCCACAGTCTTCATTTACGTTTGGTCTGGACACCAAATAGGTTTTTCAGTTTTACTACTGGATGGAGAAATGTTCCATAAATAAATTAAATTTGTTCAATTTAATTTCTGAATTAGAGGCAGTTCAGTGGGTCTGTTATGAATGTACAAATGAATATTAGTTGCAAGTGACCGTTGTTGATCAGTGGACCCTGCTGGGTGGCTTTGGACCAGATTGTACAGGTTCAGTTTCTGCCATTCTCAGACCTAGAAGGCTGGAGAGTCGGCTTGTGGGTCGCCGGTTCGATGCCCCAGAGTGGCAGAAAGTTGTTGGCTGATGTGCCCTTGAGAGAGGCACTTCAACCTCCATTTGCTCCCTGGGTGCTTGATATGTCAGTCCAGTGGTCCTGGTCCTGGTCTGCAGTGTGTTCCTGCATGTTCTAGTGGTGGGTTCACTGCAGAAGGTCCATTTGGGTGGGTGGTGCATGACGTGTGATCTATGACCTGATCCAATAAAGAGTCTGGATCTGGATCTGAATCTGTTCCTGAACACCAGCGCCGTCCCATTGAGTCTCCAGAGCAACACGTTGTCCCTGTGCTTCTGTCTGAGCCTCAACTGTAGATGACAGCAGTGACAGGGGTTCAGGTGTCCCCTGCTGGACCGGTCCTGCCCAGGTGTCCTCTGCTGGACCGGTCCTGCCCAGGTGTCCCCTGCTGGACCGGTCCTGCCCAGGTGTCCCCTGCTGGACCGGTCCTGCCCAGGTGTCTGAGTGGGTCATAATTCATGGTTAACAGTAGGTTTTGTGACTCATCCTTGGGCCCCTGCCAAGCTGAGCCAGGCTGAGCCAGGCTGAGCCATGTCATGCTGGATCTGCACCAGCTCCGGTCTGCTTTCTACCCCTTCCACAGACATGATTCAGGTTTTGAATGCAAGCATTTGTGGTCACACTGGTGTATATTTAGGAGCTTTAATCTTTTACCAGTTCCACATTTGTATGAGGGACAACTGTATTCTGACAGATGAAGTTATCTGTGGACAAACGAACAGGGTCCAGCCTTCATGTGGGTCATGCTCTGTCCTTCATCTGAAAACTCAGTAACCACAGCTCCAGATCAGTGTATGTGTGATGGTGCTGCCGCTGCACCCAGAACACAGCTGTCCGGATAGAGGACAGGAGCACAGGAGGACCCAGGCCGGACTTCACATCTGTGACACCTCTGCTGAGGGTGGGGTCTGGGGTGGAGGCGGAGGCGGAGCCTACGACCAGACGACAACAATGACACAAATGCAGCAGAAACAGGGAGTACCTGCCCCTGCAGTTACAGACGGACTGGAGTTGTAGGAAGTCCGTCCTCACCCAGACCGTACTCTGGAATGTGTCGGTGTTCTGCTCCTCTACAGCAGCAACAGTTTGTAACACTAGTGAACATTAGCTTAGAATTGAATACCACAACCACCAGGTGTAAAGCTTCATATTGAACAGTTAAGGGTTGATCAGTTTATCCACAGCCCAGAGCAGGTCCAATCCTCTGGACGTCTGCCATGACACTGAAGAGCTGGGAGTCCACCTCTGTCAGTGCTCACCTGCTTCTTTTCAGACCACTGGTGTCACAATATGCTGAAAGGTCATTATTTTTGTCATGTGAAAGCATCAAACACCACAGCTTTAAGTCTTCCAAAACACAAACACCACAGCTTTAAGTCTTCCAAAACACAGCTGTTCAGATGGTCAGGTGGCCAGTCCTGTATTTAAGGTTTTTGCGTCACACCCAGTATAGTCCAGTTTTTATCAGTATTCTGCGATTTTGATTTAAACAGACAGTGAGTGTTTGAGGCCATTCATAAAGACTTGGTCATGTACGTGTGTGTGTGTATGTGTGTGACATCATGGTTGTATCGTGTACTAGGAGAGGCCTGGACCAGACTGCATTAATGCTCATACACACTCACATATTAGTAGCCTGGCTGTGATGCAGCACTGTGTGTGTGTGTGTGTGTGTGTGTGTGTGTGTGTGTGCATGCATGTTAGTGCTTGTGGTGTTGAAACAGATAAACCAGAAACTCCTCGTGCCCATTGTGAACCTGTCTCCTGGGCTCCTGCGTCAGTCCAGTCCAGACGGCTGTATCTATTCTGGGTGCGTAGCTGTCGCTCTGCGGTTCAGAGTGTGTGTTCATATATTTTTACAGAAGGACAGGACTCCTTATAGATTCACCGTCATTTTCTCACGCCTCACTAAAAGCACCTGCTTTTATCGCCTGCACTTCCAGGATGCAGGTCCATGCTGGCTGCTATTTCAGGGAGGAAGAGGAGAATTTGATACGAGGAGAGTCTGGTGGGGTGGGGGTTCCTATTTTTGGGGAACCAGTGTAGGGATCCTCTCTGACAGACAGATCGGTGACAGGTCTTATTCCAAACAAACCCAGTCGAACTGGCCAAGGCCCAGCTGTTCTAACTGGTGTAGTCTGCAGAATTTCCACTGTGTTACTGCATTAAGGCTGAATAATTAATGGAAATATTAATGAGAGCAGGGATGGACCAGGCTACTGCTTACAGGCTAATGTAAAAACATTGTACAATGAACATAATCGTTTCCCAAATGTTGTGAACTTGTTGATCCATAAAGTCTATCCACTGCACAGTCAGACTCATCTACAGCTGAATGAGATCTGAACATGTTTACGTCCAACGTCACAAATAAACAATGGTATTGGAACATTTTACAAAAGGTTCTGCAGGATTAAGAGAATGAACCATCGCATTTAGCGCCCTCATACTCAGAATGACTTAAAAAAGAGCTGCTAGGGTAACCTTAGCACCGTCCTTTAGCCTGGACACAGGTACGATGGGAGGGTCAAGGTGTGGCGGCTCAGACGAAGGTCATATGGACCCACCATTGCACCACCTCTGCTTTAACTTCAGCAGGACATGTTTAACCCTTTCATGCAGAGCGGTCAGTCCAGTGGACAGATGTTCTCCAGATGTTCTCTGGTATATTCATGGGTTTGGTTGTTTTAGTTCCATATCAGCCAACACAGTGGAAGCTCATGCACCATCCCATAATACACGGATATTCAGATCATCACTGGAACTGCTGGTCTGGATAAACCTGATCTGCACCAACATGTCTGAGTGGAAATCAATTAATTCTTATTAGACTGTAATGAACAGTTTTCTTAAACAGAAGGTTTTTTTTGTACATATTGTCTCCATTAAGTGAGTAAAACCAGTATTAGAGTATGTTGAAATGTGAGAAAGAATCAGATTAGCTGCATTAAAAATATTTTTATTTCATAGTTTTCACACGGTTTATCACTTTCTGTTATTGTGTTTTAAATACATGTTTCTTTGCTTCAAAAATGAAACCCATGGTGTCCAGCTGAGTGGACACTTTTGTAACTGCACCAAAAATAGGTTCATTTAAAAAATTATCAATCACATTGTTTTTTCAGGCCTAAAGAGGAATAAAAACACACTGGAAAGAAATCTTCACTAAGGCTTTCATAATTCATGCATGAAAGGGTTAAGACGGTCTAGTGTTAAGTTCTGCACGGTGACCTTAATGCTCTCTGCGTTGTAATAACAGTCAGAGTTCAAACATCAAGAGGAAACCCTCTGTGCACCTGCTGAACAAGTATGAGTGAGTTAGTGTGATGCTGAGGTCCAGCTGAAGGAACTGCACTCAGATCAGGAGGAGGACCTTCTCCAGAACGAAGGATCCATGCTCATCTGTTACTGTATGAAAGACTCGGAGTCAGATGATGTAAATGGACTGCACTTATAGAGCGGTTTTCTACCTTCATGGTGCCCAAAGCACTTTACAGTTCCTCATATTCACCCATTTACATTCATACACCAGTAGGCAGCTGCTGCCATGCAAGGTGCTGCCAGACCTACTGGGAGCAATTTAAGGTTCAGTGTGTTGCTCCAACTGAGCCTCAGCCGCCCACCTGACCGTACCATCGGAGTGTGTGTTCTGTCTTACTTTGATACATTAGAGTATGTGGTCTGAATTTACAGCAGGTATTTGAGAAGTCGGTGTGAACAGTTGAATGTTGGTTTGAGTGTCAGTCAAACCTTACATCAACATGTCATGTGATTGTGGATCCTGGACAGGTGGACTCGGGGCTTCCTGCTCACCCTTACTGAATGTTGTCATTCTTGTAAAATACGGCGTTTGCATTCACCATGGTAAAAAAAAAAGAATAAAAAACACACCCAGATTATTTAGTTTGCATGTCATTGGGTTGTGAGCTCCAGTGGCTGACACCGCAGCAGCCTGTTGAACAGTTTTTATTTTTGGCTGCAGCCTCTGAGGGAATGTAAGCCCTGGGGAGTCACGGAAGCCTCTGGATCACATAGAAGGTCAGTGTGTGGGGTCATGTTGTCATCACCTGGTACGATCAGGTTACCGGCATGGATATCCTTGGTGCTCGGATCACTTACCACAGCAATCAGTGTTGAATGTCTGTTGTGGGTTTGGGTGATAAGTGGGAGGAGTCCGGCCGTGTGTGTGTGTGTGTCTGTGGTTAGGGTAGTCAGGTGAGTAATAAGGTGGAGTGTCAAAGGGGTCGAAGGATGTGTGGTTTGGTGAGTGCATGTTCATGTGTCTGAACACCATAAATCTGTGGTGGTTTGAGGATAGACGAGCAACTGCAACAAAGGTTTAAGATGGTGTCAAATATATTTTTATAAATATGAGACTTCAAATAATCTTACATTTCAATCAGTGTGTGAGATTTAGATCATCTCATTGCAAAAAAGGCCTAAAATATCCAGAATCATGCTTGCATCAGTTTGTACTCCCCTGATAATAAGAATGATTGTTTGTTTCATTAGAGTCCACCATGTTTCTACAATACAGACAAAAAAACAGACACAAACACCTTTGTCTCTCTGTGTGTGCGTGTATATATTAGGACTGCAGCTATCAAATATTTTTGGAATCAAGTATTCTGTCAATTTTTTTCATCGATTAATTGAGTAATTGGATAATTCCATTTTTGTTTATTTTTTTTAACTAGATCAATAAATGGCAATTGGAGAAGGCTGAGGTATTTTGAGGTGTGTGTGCGTACGCCCAGATGGATGAAAGGGGATGTAGCCTAATACTGACACTACCTGACTGAGATCTGGGTACATTTGCTAAAAATAATTACAACACGTAAGGCTACATTCTAACAGGTGCTAGTATTCATCAGTTAGCAATACGTTCCTTATAATAGCGTACCTTAGAGGCTCCGAGTCCACTTGAGGAAGTGCTGTTGTGTGTGGATGCATTGGGTTCAGGTGTTGCAGCATTGATGAACTCCTGCAGTGGTAGGCTAATGCTATTTGGCAGTGCGCACACTGCACTGTGTTGTCTGCCTTAAAATGGTCCCACACTTTCAACTTTTTATTTTTTATGCATGCTGCTACCATTTCCACTGACAGTTGAGCATACGGTACCGCCGAACGTCTTAAATCTTTGAAGTGTTCTGACGTACAGTACATCAGTTAAAACAGTCTGTGTGAAACAATGATACTGGAGGTGCAAGAGTGATATGATGGCAACGAGATGAACTTTGACAGGTTCTGAACCCAAACAGTTTGGTACAAATGAGTGCACCGTTACAGCCCTAATACTCATGCTTTCCATGCTTACCTATATGTAGCTGCAGTGTTTTAATATCAAGTGATGTGTACAAAATCAGTCTGAAAATCGATTAAAAATTATCTTTCCAAGGTCCTAATATGAAGTAATTTAGATGATGAAGTACTTTATACTATAGACTCTGACGTACGCTCTGGTCTTGTTTTGTTGTCTCCTGCAGCCCAACAGTTCCACAGACATGAGGAGCCCCCCAGGCCTGCTTCTCTGAACATCTGAGGTCAGAGTTCAAAGGTTTATTGGGGCAGCCATGGCTGACAGAGAGGGGCTGACTGTCGCCCCAGGCCAGGTTTACATCGAGGTGGAATATGACTACGAGTACAAGGCCAAAGACAAGATGGTGACCATCCGCCAGGGAGAGTGCTACATGCTAGTGAAGAAGACCAATGAGGACTGGTGGCAGGTGAGGAAGGAGGAGGGCACTAAGGCCTTTTACGTCCCAGCTCAGTACGTCAGGGAAGTGCGCAGGGCGCTCATGCCGCCCCAGAAGCCCACGGTGAGGGCCAAGCCCACCGTTCTGGATATCTGCCGGGCATCCAATGAAAACCTCAACAGGCCTCAGCCGGAGATGACCAGCTTTGGGCGTCCGTCGCCCTCCTCCACCCCGTCACCCTCCTCTGACAGGGTCACCCCGCCGGTTCTGCCAAAGGATGCAAACCAAAACCTGGGGAGTCCACATCACTGCAAGGTGGTAGCTGAACTGGTACTTCTTCACAATAACAACAACCATCACCACGGCAACAATTCTACATTGCCGCGGACACGGGCAGACTCACCTCCCCTTAAAGTTGGAAACAACCACAACAAAAGTCCAGACAGTGAAAAAATGTCCCCCCCGAGCGAACTGCCAGGAGGACTCGACAAGCTCCGCAACGACTCGGAGTCTGGAGATGAGCTGAGTAGTAGCTCCACAGAGCACATGCAGGTAAGGCCAGAGGGACCAGTGGGCGGGGCTGCACAATGTTCAGAACCATGCATCACAACAGTGAGACCTACAGAGGACACCCTGCACACATGTAGGAGGACAGCACTTTACCCATCATCCCATTCCCCTCGGTCCTTTTGTCCTCAGTAGGACCGGTCCACTCAGTACAGGCAAACACATGTCACTCTGCAGCTGAAGTTCACATCAAACTGACCAGATGCAGAATGGATTCATTGGTTCTGGTTGTAGCCTGTTTGGTTGCACTTCCCAGCAGATGTAGGTTCCTGTGGCATGCTAAAGGATGTCAGTGCTCGTGTAGAAGGATGACAGTAGTGGTGCAACCTTGTTCGGTTTCCTTCTCTCTGATTTATTTCCCACTCTACTCTCATTTCACACTTTCTGGGCCCATCCCTCTACATATTCTGTCACATCGGATGCTGTGAGATTTCCTGCTTTTCAGACTGTCTCCTGCAGAGCTGCACTCATCCATCAGCTGCTACATCATTCCACCTCTACTGTTTTTTGCCTCATTTGCCAGATTCATGGGAAGCAGCACCAGTTGCAGGTGCTTATTAAAATCCTGCACTGTTCCCCTTGAAGCATAATTTGTCTGGCTTGGACAGATGTAGTTTTTTGGCTGGTGCGGCTGTTGTAGTAGGGTCATTAAAGACTAAATGATCTGTTTACAGCTACGGTGTTAAATGAAGTGTTCTCTAATCCACAGTCCTGCGGTAAATTTAATACAAGGAAATGCCATTGCAACTGTAGCAATGTGCTGCATTTTTGGATACACTGGAAAAAATCTAAATCTGATCAAGTGTATTTTTGTCATTTCTAGTCCAAATATCTCATCACATTTAAAATCAGACAGAATCACCTACAGAGGAACTTTTCAGTGAGCTATAAGAAAGGATTTATAGACAATAGATCTGGAAAATTTGATTGAAGAAATCTGACCAAGATCATTTTAACTTGTTCCATTGGCAGATTTGTTTTTTCTTAATCCATGATTTTTTTTTTGCTTAATTTAAGCAAAAAAAGTTACCCTAATTAGGGCTATGCATTTTAATGTGAATGAAAACAGCTTTATTTAAGTGTCAATTGCAAGTAAATGTGACAAACTTCCTTTGTGGCACTTGTCAAAATAAAAACACTACCTGTGCTAGACCTCTGTCAGAGAGCAAACTCCCTGCTGTTCCATCAAGCCACACTACAATATCAAATATAATAGACTATATATTGCTAAATATTTGAAGCTGCTATAGGGAATGTATACATGATACTGTACTTGTTTTTATGTCTCTGCTCATCAGTGACCCGCCCCAATGCGCCCTGCAAATTAAGTGACTTTTTTTTTGGACTCGCCCCAGCATGACCCATGGGAAACCTGCTGATCCGTGCATCACAAGTTCACAGTACAGTTTAAAAGGGGTCTGAGTACAGTTGGTTTTAAAGGGTCTGAGTTCAGTTGGTTTTAAAGGGTCTGAGTACAGTTGGTTTTAAAGGGTCTGAGTTCAGTTGGTTTTAAAGGGTCTGAGTACAGTTGGTTTTAAAGGGTCTGAGTTCAGTTGGTTTTAAAGGGTCTGAGT
>JAPTMW010000014.1:10167905-10178273 GCA_029822955.1 Ostorhinchus angustatus | reverse complement strand
CCCCTCGTTCTCATGTCCCCTTGTCCTCATGTCCCCTTGTCCTCACATCCCCTTTTCCTCATGTCCCCTCGTCCTCATGTCCCCTGTCCTCATGTCCCCTCGTCCTCATGTCTCCTTGTCCTCATGTCCCCTTGTCCTCACATCCCCTTGTCCTCGTGTCCCCTTGTCCTCATGTCCCCTTGTCCTCACATCCCCTTGTCCTCGTCCCCTTGTCCTCATGTCCCCTTGTCCTCATGTCCCCTTGTCCTCACATCCCCTTGTCCTCGTGTCCCCTTGTCCTCATGTCCCCTTGTCCTGGACTGTCATCCATGGTCACCTTTTCGTCTTGTTTCCGTCTCCACTAAACTCATATTTCCGTCTTCTTTCTGTCTCATGCAGCTCCCTGTAGGTAGACGTCTGCTGTCATGTTTCAGTCTGTAGTGTGCTCTTCCTTAATGCGCCATAATCGGGTTTCTTTTGGCATTATGGGACAGCAATTAGACAGGGGTGTGTCCCACCGGTGCCATTACATCAGCCTTTGAGCATCATTGAAATGCATTAGAGCGGTTTCCTGCCTTACTGCTCATGCTCTAGTTTGCTCATTTAGGTTCATTTACTAATGGAACTCTCTTGCTCTGTCTCCCCCTCCCCTTCTTTCTGCCTCCCCCCTCCTGTTCTACACATTGTGCTTTCATACAGGTGAGAAACCATATGAATGCTCCAACTGCAAAAAACGGTTCTCCCACTCAGGCTCGTACAGCTCCCACATCAGCAGTAAGAAGTGCATCAGCGTCATCTCAGTGAATGGCAGGCCACGCATAGGGAACACCAAAGCCCAGGCCCAGGGTCCGTCACCAGTCCTGCCCTCATCACCGTCAGTCCTCCGTACTCAGATCAGGGAGAAGCTGGAACACAGTAAGCCCCTGCAAGAGCAGCTGCCTCTCAACCAGATCAAAACAGAGCCAGTGGACTATGAGTACAAGCCTACAGTGATGACATCTCCAGCCATGGCCGGAATGAACGGTGGTGTTTTCAACGGAGGCGCTGCTGCTCCGCTGCAGGGCACAGTCCAGGCCGTGGTCCTGCCCACGGTGGGGCTTGTGTCTCCCATCAGCATCAACCTGGCAGACCTGCAGAACGCTCTCAAAGTGGCAGTGGATGGTAACGTTATTCGACAGGTGTTGGAAAGCAAAGGCCAGGGGCAGGTGAACTCGGGGTTAACCACTGGAACGCTCCACCCACCGCAGCAACAACTCATCTCAGCCATTAGTCTGCCTATTGTGGGTCAGGATGGAAATGCAAAAATAATAATAAACTACAGTTTGGACCCGAACCAGGGCCAGCTGACAGCTCAGAACCTGAAGAAAGAACCAATGTCTCCGGGTCAAACGACCACTGACACCTTCAAGTTGCAGAAACTTCCAGAGGATCTTACTATCAGGGGAACCAGGGCCAATGAGACTAAAGATGAAGAGGGAAAGACCACTAAAACTTGCCTCCTGTGTGATAACTGTCCTGGTGGCCTGGAAGCACTCCATGCCCTCAAACACTGCAAGAAGGACAGTCTCAGGCTGAACGGAGGAGGCCTGGATAAGTCTGATTCTGCTGTAGCTGCCCTGCTGTCAGAGGCAGGACTGGTTAACCAGCCCAAGAACCTCCTGTCCCTGCTCAAGGCCTACTTTGCCTTAAATGCAGAGCCCACCAAGGATGAGCTAGCAAAGATCTCCGACTCTGTCAGCCTGCCAATCCATGTGGTCAAGAAGTGGTTTGATAAAATGCAGGAGGGTCAGATATCACTGGGTGCTCCAACACCTCCATCTGAGGAAGACGATACTTGTGAAGCTAACAGTGTGGTGTCTCTGATCCCAGGAAAGGACATGACCACTATGAGTCCTTCTGTGAGTCAGGACAGTCCTACAGAAGCAACCCCAGCAGAGGTCAACGGCACTCACAGCTCGCCAGCTTCCCCCTCGCCACTAAACCTGACAGCTGGGGGTCCCATCCCAGCCCCATCCCCCCAGAGCACTGAGGGACCCCTTGACCTGTCATTGCCAAAGTCCACCAGAGATGAAGCAGAGAGGGTGGTGAATAAAGCTTATATTAACCCCTCCCCTTCCTCTGGGTCAACCAATCAGGATGAACCCCTGAACCTAACTTGCACAAAGAAAGAGGCATCGCCACTCTCAGCCATGGGCAGGAGCCCTGTTGCACTGTACGCCAGCCAGACAAGTGCCAACCCCATCAACATTGTGACCACTCAACTTCCCACTCTGGTGGCAATCGCCGACCAGAACCGCATGCAATGCCTGCGGGCACTGACCACCAACAATAAACGGACTATCCTGATCCCCCAGCTGGCCTACTCCTACACCACTACAGCTAACAGCCCTGCTGGGACCCAGACGCAGGACACCACCATTCAACTCAACGGAGTCAAGGTGGGTATCACTGAGTATTGTCCTTAACGAGACTCTTTTCTATTACGGTAGTTCCAAGGCTGGTTTGGTGAAGGTGCCTAAGGTAGAAAAAGCTCTTCTTCTCTCAATAGTCAAAGAATCAGAAAAACTGCTTCCACAGTGGCACCAGCCATGACCCGCTTATGTAAGAGGCTGGAGCAAGATTATCAATACCATCAACATCACAGCTATTGCACTGCCTCTTCTGCCCAATTCAGAGAAGTTAGTCAGACATTATCCAGTATTGATGAATAACTGAAGCCACAGTGGTCTGTAGAGGACATAAACTTGTGTTATTGGACTGAAGCATGACATAAAACAGACGGTTAGCTAGTTGGCTAGCAAGCAACTCATTTTTCACATTAATCGTACTAAATAGCAGTGCCTTTATGTTGGTAGAAAGTGACTACATTAGAACCTTGGTACACAGGTCGAGTTGTTTCTGCGAAAGCACTTAAGCAAATCAAGCACGACAGCATTAGATTAACCTGTATTCTACGATGTACAGAGAGAGGACGGACATGTTTGACTGAAAAAGGAAGTGTGCATTCTAACAGATACTGATGTTTCGATTGGGCCTTTTTGTTTCAGCCTTTTTTTCTATCCAGAGCTTTACCTGCTTAGCTTAGCATATTGCTACTCCTGCGCTTCTCCAATATGATACATTAGATTCCACATTAGCTCCGTTCCAAATATGCCAAATAACCCTTAAATTGAGCACAACAGAAGGATGTAGAGTGGAATCAAATTGGCTTTTGTCTTTAAGGAGTAATCAGTCATAACACCCAGCCCAAATCATTACTTCTTATTGTTCAAAAGTACAAGAACATGACAGATAGTTTAAATCAGACAAAATCTAATCAATAAGTCATATATAGAAATGTCAGAATGCAGCTCTTTGTAAAAATGATCGTCCTTAATAGTTCTTCATTGTGCAGACACCTAATGGGCTCCTAATGATGGATGTGGGTCTGTGGGGGTGTGAGTGATCTTCCTGGGCTGTCACCCAGAAAACATGAGGCTGCACTTTAGTGCAGAGCCCCGATCGATCTGCTGGAATCGGTTTAAATGCCGCTCCTCTGCCTGCCTGGCTGATGTATTGTTGTTGGATTATACTGTGGTGTTAAGTGTTTGGCATAGCCCAGCTTTGTAAAAAGAGCCCATGAATATATGTGTGTCTTCATCATAACTTACATCCTGTTGGACTGCGTCAGTGGAGGGGGTTTACCCACCCGGGACAGGGTAAACCTGTAGGTGGTCTCAGACGAGAGCAGTATTGTTATGTGTCAGGCCAAAAGTCGACTCAGCCACAAAGTGAAAATTCAGTGATTTTTAATTCCGCGACTGCCTCCAGAGACAGCAGTGAGTAGAATATGACACATCATTTCCTGGAACGCCCTAAAAACTGCTCTGCACCGTTGTTGTTTGACTCATGTAGTGTTTGTTCTCCGCACGAATGGTAAGAATACATCTGTCATCTGTCATATTGATCAGGAGGAGAAACTAGAGGAGGGTGTGTCCACTCTGGAGGAGCAGAATGACTCTGACTCCGCCCCCCCGAGGAAGAAGATGAAGAAGACGGAGAGCGGCATGTACGCCTGCGACCTGTGCGACAAGATCTTCCAGAAGAGCAGCTCTCTGCTCCGACACAAATACGAACACACAGGTAAATACACGTGTTTCCCAGAGTCTACACCCTGACAGATAGACCGGACCAGACCGGACCGGACTCACTGTCCCTGTTGGATCCTGGGAAACATGAGTCAGAGTCAAAGGGGGTTTGGAGTTTTAGTGTACAGGGTGGACACCTCCATTCCAGCAGGTATTACTCAACAAACATGCAAGAGCTCTGAGGAGTTCTTTCCACCAACTCCCCACCTCTGCACTGCCAGCTTCTCATGTCAAGCACCGAATGTTGCAACAGTGGAGCTCTGGTAGTGATTTGGACGGTTTAGAGATGATGTTTCTGTGGCCGAGCGCCGGTCAAAGCTCTGAGAGGCGTTTTCCTTTTGTTTCTTTATTACTCTGATACCTGGCTTCTAACCACACTGCTCAGCTCCAAATGACCTCATCCTAGGTGAAACCTCCCTGGATACAGTTTCCTTCAAGGTTTTCAGGCCCAGTTGTTGAGTTTGTTGAATTGTGTAATGTTCTGCCTGGATACACCAGAGGTGGTAAAAGTGTGCACATTCTTTAACACTTTTTTATTGTCATGTGTTGACGATACAAACAGGTTTCCCTGTACTATGAAAATCTGACTCTGCAACGAATATTTAACTAGGAAATGAAAACAGACTAAACAAAGTGGCATTTCAGAATGGTAATGAGCCTAAAATACAAACTACTATTACTAAGTAAACATATTTACATACATGTGTAACGTATGAGTAATTGTGCAAAACTGTCAGAGAACAGTCTGATATATGTGCAGTTATTGAGTAGAAGATACTTGTGAAAGTAGAAGAGGGTTAGTGTTAGTGTCCTGCAGTGAAAGGCTCTGACATGTA
Organism: Ostorhinchus angustatus; assembly: GCA_029822955.1. Taxonomy (NCBI): domain Eukaryota; kingdom Metazoa; phylum Chordata; class Actinopteri; order Kurtiformes; family Apogonidae; genus Ostorhinchus; species Ostorhinchus angustatus. Next base: position 10,173,331 of record JAPTMW010000014.1, on the reverse strand, counting down.
TACATGTAAAGTTCAGTAAAGTGGACATGTCTGTGTTTCTGAACATAATGTGATGTGCAGGACGATAGGCTTTTTACTGCCAGCCCCCCTTTAATGCAAGTTCTTTAGCAGGTATTTTCTGATTGTGTTGATTTACACTGAGAGGAGAGAAAGAGAGAGAGAGAGAGAGGGAGGGGGAGAGAGATAGTTCTTTATTCTGTATAGTGTGTTTGCTCTTGTATTGTATTTTTATTCTTATATTATATTTTTATATATTTTATTATATAACATTTTGTCTGTCTGTCTGTCTGCTCTATAATTACCCACTTTGGGATCAATAAAGTCTATGTGTCCATCTATGTGGACAGTGACAACAGTCGTTAGCATTGGCATTGGCATTAGCTAATGTCAACAGACCTGTTATGAAAATGGAAGGATTACAAAGTACAGATATTTGTACTAAACTGTAGGAAATAGATGATTCAGTGAAGTCCAGTGTGAGGTCAGTAGTAGAGGGTGTGTCCTGTTCAACAGTTATAGGAGGGGCCAGAGGTGTGTGTAGTTTCTGTGGTGTGTGTCTTTTCCTTCTGCTCACTCATGTGTGTGTGTGTGTGTGTGTGTGTGTGTGTGTGTGTGTGTGTGTCTGCAGGGAAGCGGCCTCATGAATGTGGCATCTGCACCAAGGCCTTCAAACACAAACACCACTTGATCGAACACATGCGTCTCCACTCGGGGGAGAAACCCTACCAGTGCGACAAGTGCGGCAAGCGCTTCTCCCACTCGGGCTCCTACTCGCAGCACATGAACCACCGCTACTCCTACTGCAAGAAGGAGACGCAGGGCCAAGGAGAAGGAGGAGGACTGGGAGGAGGAGCCGAGAGCCCCGAGGAGGCGGAGCTGGAGGCCCTGAACCAGGTTCAGCCGGGACTCCTGGTCCCCTTCCAGCTGGACTCGGACGAGAGAGGCAGCAGCACCAGAGAGGATGAGGAGAGTGAGGAAGAGGAGGAAGAGGAGGAGGAGGAGGGCGCCGTGGACATGGATGACATCCAAGTGGTGCAGATAGGGGACGAAGGTGGAGATGAAGAGGAGGAAGAGATAGAAAGAGAAGGGATGGAGGAGATGGGCGAGGAAGAAGAGGAGGTCGACACCAGGCAGGAGGAGCAGGACGAGGAGAAAGAGGAGGTGGAGGAAGAGGTCAGGAGCATTAAGGAAACAGAGGAAGAGGAGGTGGTGCATACAGAGGGAGGGGTGCAAACAGAGGAGGAGGTCCTGGAGGAGGGTGGAGGAGAAACCAACAGGAGCAGTGTTTCTGAAGATGAGAAGCTGACGGTGACGGACGGAGGAGACAGAGACTGAAGGAGCGGCCGGGCCTGGGGTGTCCTCTCCTCCAATCACATTCATCCTCTGGTCCAGCCACGCCCACAGAGGAAGAACAACAGGAGACCTCCAGGTGTCTGCTGCAGTTCACTACTGTGTAGAAATCCAGGTGTGCCTGAACAAATACTAGTGACTTTTCCACAGGAGAATGATTTCTCACTGTTTGAAAGAAAAAACATTTGTAAAGAAAAAGATGAAGACGAACAGAAATTTTAACAAAACGAAGGAAATGCATTATACAGACTTTGGAAGCTAGAGCCGACACGTTTTAGATAATGTTTTATTACTAAAACACCTTGGGTCATTTGTTTTTATCAGTGTTACTAATTTTATCACTCATATTTTAACCTTTAAAGCTGTACAGTTGGGAGATATTTCTATACCTTTTTATTGCCAATGAACAAAAAAGTCAGTATTTTATTAAGTTGGAAGGAAAATAAGAACAATTCTGTGCACTACAGTGGCTTGGTTTACCTATGGATTGAGCAGTTGAGTTGTGTCGTCTACCCTTCAGTATTACCGCACTAGAAGTACCACGCTAGCACATGTTAGCATTCCAGTTCTTTAGCTGTTTGGGATCGGAGCCTTAAGAAGAAAAAAAAATACAGTTTGAGTCGTTAAGTTCCTTTTGATTTACAATCCAGTGTTTCAAATCATCAGAGCGAGCAGAAAGGGAGTGTAGAAAACTGTATTACCCTTCCAACCCCCCCACTCCGAGCCTTATGCAAAAAAAGTCCAATCCAAAATGAGAAAACATGCATATCAGAAGTGCCATGGCCGCTGCTGTCGGAGCGGAGCAGCTGTGATCAGGTATTACCGGGTCCCACATCAACCAATAAAGCCGGAATACTGTTGACTTTGGCTCCACCCCCACCCGAGGGCGGACTTAAGCCGACCGCCTGTGGGCGAATCACAGATGGACACGTTTGTTTCTTCGAGTCTGAGAGCAGACGTCAGATGCACATGTTTCATTTCTTTCCAATCGTGTCCTGCCTTTACAAAGCTTATCCGGTGCACTTGTGGAACACACCATCAAATGCTCACGTCTCTTCAGGTAACAAAACGTAGACAGATCTGCATCCAGGAGTTTGATTCAACAGTGTTTTGACCTGTCAGTATTAATTTGTGTCTTTTTTTTTTCATGTTGATGTTGTTTCTGTTGGTTTCCGTTGTGTACTGTATGTTTTCAGCGATGGCAGTATTATCCCCAGCCCCAATGACATGGGTATGTCTGTTTAGTCCTAGAGAACTTTTATATTTATGTGTCTTATTTTTTATATTTCTTTATGGTTATTTATTACACTATGTAGTGTACAATATTGTAGTTTGTATTAATACGATAATATATTTTAGTATGAAAAAAAGATTCAAAGGCAAATAACTACAAGCTTGGAAAAATGAGACTCCGGTATCCTGAAGTTTTGCAAACAGATGAAAGAGGTTTTTTCACAGGAAAAAACTCAACTCGCACCCTGCAAGCCTGAAAATTGGAACCTGTGACCTCTGTGCATCCATTCTTCTGTTCGTTTTCTTTCCTTTGCCCTCGAATATGAAGCTACTGAACTTTGAAACTAATCGTATGTCTAATAGCATGAGTGTGCTGTTGTATTGAAGGATGATCCTTAACCACAGACTGTCCTTTTGTTGCCAAGCCAAAATAATATTGAAGTATGTTCCTTGTTTTTATTTGTGCCAATTTGTTACTTTATGTCAGTGTCAAGACCATACCCCTTTTATATGCCCCTCCCCTTTTAACACCCTCATCTTTTTTTATAGTGATTATTTTTTGTTTCTTTTTTCATTTTTATGACTCCCCATCTCACAATAAAATACATCAGATACAAGCTGCCGGGTTTGTGATGATATCGTCATTACAGCAGTTAGTTGTAATTGTAAGCTTCAACAGCTAGGGGGCAGCGGTGTGCAGAAAGTACAGCTCTGCTCCCGATCAGGTCAATAACGAACTTTATTGTTTATGCAGACAACAGGTCAAAGGAATATTGTCTTCATGAGCTGCACTGGCCTGTGTGTTCCTTTAACCGGTAGCTGAAGTTTACGACAGGAGCAGAAAAACCCAGAACACCAACATTTGGTTTGTGTTGTGTCCTTAAGGCTCTCACACACTGTGCGATTTTCGGCCATCTCAGTCAAAAGATAAGAATGTGAGGGAATTGTGGTGATATCTTTGGTCTTGGCCCTAAATCGGTTCCCACGTCGGCCGTTGTCGCCAAAGACAGCCTGCGGTGTGACCACTGCTGTGACCTGCGTTAACTGACCTATTGACCCTTTGCACACTCTCCTCACGCTGCAAACGAGCGCCATGACAGACGGTGGAAGTGTTGGACGGCAAACCAGCGAATATAGAATTTGATCTGATCGTTCTTTTTGTTGGTATTTGAACCTGCTTTCCACGTCCAGTGTCCGCACTCAACAGTTCCATCGTTCTTCAAACACACCCATGGGTTCAGCTGGTTCCAGACAGAACCTGGATATGATGGACCTGAAACTACAGATAGAACAGGCTCTGTTTGTGTCCATAGCACATTAGCACCACCAAATGCTAGCTAGGTGGCTCCACTGGGTGAACTCCTCTGAAAAGGCAGGGGTTCTATGAGCCACTCCGGTCCAGTGTCTGTCATCAGTAGAATACAATATTAACTCTGCTGTTTGTATCTACACACAGGAATATGTACAGTTCTACATTAGAACATATGGAACAGCAGAATGACAAGAACAGTCTGACATAGAACAGAGTGGAGCTGGTACAAAGGCAGACACTACAACAACAGAGCTAATATTGAAGCTAACGATAGCAGGGCTAGCTACAGACCCATAACTTCTGCCTCCTGCTGTATTTATGGATCTATCCAAACCCTCCAGTCTACCAGAGTTGAATGCAAACGATCTGTACCAGTATGTTCTAAACGGAGTGTCCCCATACACAGCTAGCTAGCTAAAGTTAACTGTATGTTAGCTTTGACATTATGAGATACATTCCTCTGCCGTGAGTGCAGCACCGTGACTCGGTAACCCAACTTGAGACGAAGGACTGGTAAACCTCCAGACTTTAGTCTGCTTTTAGATCAGCACCGGTGCATGTGAGCACTCCATTTAGAAAAGAATGGAAAAGGTCGTGTGCATTAAACTCCGGTAGAACTAGAAGGTTTGGATAGATCTGTAAACATATCAGGAGGCAGAAGGTATGTGTAGGTAGCTAGCCCTGCTATTGCTAGCTTCTCAAAAGGCGTTCTTTGTGCCGTCCTGTAAGGTGAGCCACTTGGCAGGAGAACAGTATTTTCAGTGCTGGAGCTGTCGCTTTAAATCCTCCATGGATCGTTTGTTTGTGTGCTGTGTGCTTTTGCCGTCCATCATGGCGCCGAACTCCTAGTCACGTGATAAATGTGACGTCGGTGCAAAGGGTTAATGGAAATACAGGATGAAATGACGCTCTGATCAGCGCACACTGAAAATGACAGACCAGAACCATATATGCTAACATTAAATGCTTGCATATGCTAACAAGTACTTATGTAAAGCTCTCTTTGCAAAATTGCCATCCGAAGTTGGCCTCTCCTTCCGAGCCACGACCGCCTCCTCCTTTTATTAACTTCTTGTCAAAGAAACAATGCCACAAGGGAGGGAATAAAAAGAAATGCCACAAGGGTGAGTGTTTGTGTTTTTAATGTATGGATTGCGTACACTGATGACATTTTATTCTTGCGCATTCACATCGTCTCACGTACGTAAGCTGCAATTCAGCTTGTGTTTTCATCGTACAATCTCCACACAGAAAACTTCTTGTCGTACCCAAATTCATGTCATATAGTGTGGGTAGCTGTGAACTTATAAGACTGTTAAAATCGCAGTGTGTGGGTGCCTTTAAATATACTAACAACCTGATTTAAATAGGAAAAGAGCAAACGGAATACTGACGGTAACGTTAGACCAGGGGTGTCCAGATCCGGTCCTCGACGACCGCTATCCTGCATGTTTTAGATGGATCCCTTTTCCAACACACCTGATTCAAATGATCAGTCTATCACCAAACTCTGCAGAAGCCTGATAAAGAC
>JAPTMW010000014.1:9937006-9947660 GCA_029822955.1 Ostorhinchus angustatus | reverse complement strand
TTGGAGTTGTTTAAGTGTTCCCTTTATTTTTTGAGCAGTATATTACGACTGGTGTGACACAATTGTTTAGGTTTTCATTTAGGTTTGGAGCAGTAGCCTGTATTATCAAATTACATTGCAAGAAATAAGAAACGAGAACATAAAACGTGTGGCAAAAGAAGACAAATCATATGTTTTTTTTTTTTTTTTTTTTTTATCTTAGTAAATCCATTCAAGAGGCTTGAAGCGCCATAGATGGTGTTTTTGTAAAACACAACAGTGACACCTTGTGGTCATTAAGTGAGTTGCATCCATTTACACTGGTTCTTAAATCCGGTCCTCGTGGCCTGGTGTCCTGCGTATTTTAGATATTTCCCTCTTCCAGTACACCTGGTTCAATTAATGATCAGCTCATCACCTGCAGAAGCCTGATAATGATGTCATGGCTTCCAGGTGTGATGGAAGAGGGAACTATGTAAAACATGCAGGTATTGGGCCACGAGGACCGGATTTGAGAACCACTGGTATAAAGTGTGAGTTATAGACTAAACTGTATGTAATGACTTCGTTTTGTTGTTAAATTTCCTTTAATATTGTTTGTGGCCTTTTTTGGTGCACAGTATATAAGTTCAGCGCTTTTCTGTGTGAAGTTGAGTAAACTAGCTAACGAAAGCTAAGCTAATTAAAACCGTCTTGTAGGAGCGTTAGCATCCACATGCTAATTCAGAGCATCCCTGTCTGATGTCAGTGAGTTTAATTTACGAATATTTTAATGTTTTTAGTTTTTGTCACATTCATATAGTTGGAACAAGGCCAAAATCATGAAATTATCTAATCATCTCTAATGCTAGATGTTTTGTATTAGGATGGGTAAAACACGAAACCGATTTAGCTAACAAAGCAAATTAACCTTTAAAAGTCCCGTCACAGCTTTTGAAATGAACATACCAGTGAAATGAAAAACTATTCTATGTGAATTTGAAGAGAAATGGAAAAAAAAAACTATCTTTTACTCCAGTAAAAGTAGAAATACCTCCATACAATTAAAAGTATGTAATTTAAAATGATAAATCAGTAAAAGTACATAAGCATTGCCAAGAGAAAGTAATTTGAAGTATCTAAAGTACTCTCAGCAGAATGACAAGGTCTTCAGGTGTTTTCATAGAATATTTCACTAATCAGCTGTAACATCAATATGACAATGACAAATGACAGGTGAACTGGTCTTGATGTTGTTTACCTGGTTCCAATGGCCTGTCAGTGGCTGGGATTTATAATGGAGCAAGTGAACATTCAGTATTTAATTTCATGTGTTCAATGAAGGAAAACTGCACAGTCTAAGGATCTGAGTGACTCTGACTAGTCACATTGTGTTGGTCAAGAAACTAGGATTGAGTTGCCCTGTGTTATTTGACTTTTGGAAGGTACCAGCCACTGCAGAAAAGGATTAGACCTGAAGTTTGAAGGTGCTGTGACCCTGGTGTCACCATCACAATTTGGAAATGGTTAATTTCTGCTGCACATTATGTCGAACATTTGAGATTTTATGTAAGTTTTAAATGAATGTGATTGTATGTATTGCATTCTGTGATGTCAGTTGCTCCATATTTCCATTAAATAATGGAGGCTTTAATATTTAAAACATTTTTTACACCTTCTTGGTGGTTTATATTTTTCTGCCTAACTGTTACAAAAAAGCAACAGCAAAAATACCCCCCCCCAAAAAAAAAACAACACAATTTTGGAAACAGCCCAACACACTTTTTTTTTGCGTTCTTAACTATTGTCACATCCTCTAAAAAACTGAAAGAACATTACGGTAATATAGATGTGTTCCTTGTGGTGATGTCTGCTGTATTATGTGTTTAAATGATAATGACAGCTATTTAAGATAAAAAAAAAGACTGCTTTCGTTACAATATGTGACTACATACTTATTATCTAATTTTATTTTTATTTTTTACATGTGTTTATTGTATTTAGCTTCCTATCACTAATGTATAACTGGTCTCTAACCTGTGTGTGTGTTTAATGTAGTTCTTTACCTTTTGCCTTTAAATAGGCCAACATGCCTGCCAGCGCGAGGACCAGCACTGCAAGCACCAGACCAACGATCCACCAGTAGGACGTCTCCTCTGATACACTCCGCTTCGCTGTGAACAGGTGACAAAACCACTGTCAATACTAAAACAGCCTGTTTTTAGCTTATGTATGTCTAAAACTCTTCATATGTTTCTAATGTACATGAACAAAAGCAGCCAGTAGAGCAGTACAGAGCATTAAAGGACTTTCACCTGCTGTGATAAGAAATGCTATTATCTTGAAATAATAGCAAGTTCATTATTTCATTGTCTTGATATAACAAAGGTTGCTTTCTTGTAATAATGGATTGGCTATTTTCTGTTATGCTGAAACTAAGCTTGTGATGATGGATTGTTTTATTTAATGTTTTTGAGAAAATGCCTTTTGCTATATCGAGACAGATGCTAAATGAACTTTACACTTAACCCTTTTCTACCTTGATGCTACTCAGAGCTTTGCGCATTTACCCATTAGCACACAAACACTCTCACAACCACACACCAATGAAACAGTCACTTGGACCAGTATGGGGTTCAGTGTTTTGCACAAAGACCCTTCAATATGTGGACACGGAGCAGGGATTGAACCACTTACCCTCTGGTTTGTGGATAACCTGTTCTATCTTCTGAGCCTCCAGATAACAGATAATATGGTTTCACACACACAAAAACTTTTTTTCTTACCATAAAGTGGACTGCATCTCATATCGACATCAGGTTAATGTCCTACAGAAGTGTGCGTAACAAGGAACTGCTTTGTAATGAACTTCCTCCTGAGAATAAATAAAGTTTATCTGTATCTATGTCAGTATTGTCTTCTCTTTCAGATAGTGAAGTTTCTACATATGCCAAGAGGGCTAGAGGTACAAAAACTACTACAGTACTTTCACCTGTGTGTGCTGTATACAGCAGCACATCTAATTTTGTCCACATCAAAACATTCTGTACTCAGACATGAAACCACTGCCAAGAAAAGATAAGAGATCGAAGGAGTGTTTTCACCACCCAGAGCAGGTAAAAATTTAACAAGTAAGAAGCCATTGTTTTAAAGACGCTACATGTAGTATTTCTTCTTTAAAATATTATCAAACTACCTAAAAGTATCATTAGAGTGATTAGAATTAAGAGTTCTGACGTTAGGACAGACTTCAGTGTCAAGTGTTACGGACATGAACTGAATTTATTCACAGCCAGCTAATGTGAATATTGACCACGAGAGGGAGCAGTGGATCATTCTGATGGTCTGCCATGGCATGAAAATGTAATACCAAGGCCTAGTTGAGGATGAGAACCAATAAGAAATAAATGTCAGAGTAAAAAAAAATAAAAAATGGATGGCTAAAGTGAAGGCTAGAAGCACTATTGTTGTTTGCACCACTGGACACAGGTCTAAATGAAAAGAATTGAATTTGATGCTGAAATGACAGTGTGAAATGGCAATGATTATGAGGCTTAGGAATGTATACATTTATTATGTGATGTTATTATCTTTGCTAAGTCGGTGTTTGTTGATCCACGATTCAGACTAAACTGTGACAGTTCTGACTTTGTTTTGAACGACTCCAAACAGATCTTTAGTGCAGCTACTGACAACACAAACTGTTCAGAAAACAGAGGTGATTCGAGGTTTTACTGTGGCTGTTCTCTAAAAACAGAGCTATAATGTATCAGCTGATGCAGCAGATGAAGATTTTAAGACACTGTTATTTTGACTGACTTTTTTCGTTTTATGAAGAAGAAAACTTGATACCATAATACAGATGTGTGTAAAAAGAGACTTCATTCAGTGAGTGGTATAGTCTATTTATCCATATTGTTAATTTGTTGATGTTTTAGTGGCTGTGGATGTATTTTGACACATGACATCCCCCTGCTGTTGAATTTGGAATATCAATACTACATATAACCCCTTTAAAACGAACCTGCTACTAGCTATCATCACAAACCCTCACTTTGTGAAAAATAGTGTTAACTGGAGTTGATTAACGATGTTAGTTGATGTTGTGTAGTGCAAGATGGTCCTAGTTTTGCTTACCTGTCGACTGGGTTAACAGTCAGGTTGGCAGCAGGAAACAGTAAAACAGCTGAATATATCAAATCACAAGATGAATTTCAGTCTATTTATCCCATGAAAATGTTGTTATTAAATTATGTTTATTATTATTAGTGAAAGGAGAGTCTCTAAAGTGTGTTCCCAATAATATAAAGCAATTGTAGATTGAAGTTCTTGTTATATTGCACATCGATGACAATGAACCAAACCACACAAACTCCATTTTACAGCATAAACACCTGTACGCAAAATGGAGAACTGAACCAAACCTAGAACTAACAGCGTCTGAAACCAGGAGAATTGCACACACATCACAGTGGAGAAATGAACCAAACTCAATGAGATAAGATGAGTAGAAATATTACAGGCAAAAATCAGCAATCCAGCCTGCTCTGCATGTGTTTATTACAGTGTCAGATTCCCACTATGTTAATGTCACTGCACTGAACTTCAGTATCATAAGGAGGAAAAGTAACTTCAGCTCTAGTATGGTAGAGCAAAAGATGGCACTGAGAAAAGCATGAGATGAATCGGGGCTTCAGAACAATATACGCAGTCAGAAGTAAAACTGAATTATCATGGTAAATGAGACTACATGTCTGTCTGTTGCTGTACCTGAGCAACTTTCTAAATACTGTCAAATTCCTTTTGTTCTGTTTTATTTCAATATTACCTAGTTTTGTGTCCTTATAAAGTAAACCTGAAGGGCTGAAGTGCAGCTGATTGTTCCTTAATTTGTCTGATAGTTGACTAGTTTTTCTGATGAACCTCTTCTTAGTGATTTATGACTGTGTTTGTGTCCTCACCTGTAGAAGAGTCGATGGTGACATCAGCTCGCTCGGTGTGTTTGCTGTATGGCGACGAGAACACACACTCGTAACTCCCCGTGTGGTCCTCGTGGTTGGGGTCCATGAGCCGAAGCGAGCCATCTCCGAATGGTACCCTGAAGCCGTCCAGCTCCACGTGTGTGTCCCAGGGCGAGGACGAGATGCTGCGCCCCGTCTGGAGGTCATAGGTGAGGATGTGACTGGGGTCTTCACTGTTGATGAAACTCCAGTGGAGGGCGGGGTTGTTCAGGTATGACGGGGCAGAGCAGGGAATCGTCAGGTCCTTCCCTTCATATCCTCTGATTTCTACCAGAGAGAGACATGTTTTAACCCACTAAGAAGCATCCTTCATTGGTAATTTCACTGGTGAAGTATGAACAACAAACATGTCTGATGGATGGGAAGCTGATTCTAACAAATTTATATGCACAGTTGAATTTACAGTAATATTTTTGAAGTGCATCATGTTAAATATTAATTTCAAGTGTTAGTCATGTTAAAAGTATGAAAATCATACACATATGCATAATCATTTTCATCTCTGATTCATCTGCAGGTTGTTTTTAGATTAATTTTCTCTGTTATCAGAAATTATTCTAAATTCCAAGAACATCTCCCCAGTTTGATGTGCCCCATTTCTTTCTATTAACTAATTGACACTTCATATAATAGATAAATGAGTTGATAATTGTAGCTCTACTACAAAGAAACCACAACTTCAAATCTGTAATACCGGGAACATCATGGAAAATGCACATGAAAACAGAAATCAGTGATTTGGAGACATGAAGAAGATATTTAACGTTTTGTGTGTTTATCAACTTTGTTTGATTTATACATGTTCATCCACATGGGTTTAGGATGAGAAATGAGGTAAAAACTGAATAATGATGTGGTTTGAAACACGGATGTGAGCAGCTGATTGTAATCATGATGGACCACAACACGTTTCCACTGTGTGATGGTCTGTCGCAGATGGCTCCAAGGCCAGAGAAGTCACTTCTGGACACATGAGGCTTCAGTTAATGGTTTTAAATGCCGTTTGTGGATGTAACTGCACATTGCGGCTCTAAGGTTTGCTAAAATACTCCTGAGCTCTTGAGGTTTTATCAGTTAGAGATAAGCTCTTTATTCACTGAAGAACATTCAGACTTTTAATGCAGTCTTTTAATTCAGTCTCCTCTTAATTTCAGATGATGTATCTGATCTTTTACTGCAGTCTATAGATATTACATTTGAGGGATATCAAAAGAAATAAACCCCAAAGTGAATCAGTTCATTCTCATTGTGAATTAGAAAATGGTGGGTCAGCTGTAAGCCTATCATGAGCCTGATTTGGCCCACAGGTCACAGGTTGAGTTTGTAAGTAATAAACCTGGATGCTGTTTTTCAAATACCTGTTCACAGGAGCTGTTTTAATTCACATCATTATCCTTTTTGTTCTTGTCTTCAGTTTTTTTTTCAATCTTTTCCAGGCCATAATAGCAATAAGAGACAAATATTTACTTTGAAATTAACTTGACCTGAAAAACACTGTTTTCTGTTTTAATGTGCATTTTACATCTTCAATAATTAGAAACTAATATTCAGTTAATGCAGGTCCCTGCAGCTTATTAAAAAGTCTAATGATGAAGTTTTTAATTTTCAAGATCTAAAATGTGTTAAAAGGGCTGGGATTGTGGAGGTAGCTGCTTTATTAGGGTATCTGCTTTGTTTTAAGTTACGCCGGTATTTTATTTTTAACATATACTAGTGCGTTGATCCATGGGGAACCACGGGTTCTAGATCCTCTGATACAGTTCATTCCTTTACTTTCTTGGTAAATTCTACTGGCATTTTCAGGTGAATAACCTCTCAGCTGGTATGTCTGTTTCTGCACATGAAATTTGACACTATGGCAACATGGCCCTGTTGTTAATCTGTTGCTAGGTAACCCACTTCCATGATTGTGTGATTCTGGGCATTGCAATGTGATTGGCCATTGGAACGCCATTGTTTTCTAAAATTACTATTATCTCCCAAAATATTGGTCCTATGAACTTGACATTTTCTCTAGTCTCTTCCTTGACCAAAAATACATAAGTATGCCAAACTGCAGCAGTCAGCTCTGTACAGATGTTGTGTGATGCCTGAGACACACAGAGTCCACTTCCCTTTTATAATATAGATTAGACTTTACAACATCATAAATTAACACCACAAAACTCCAAATATGGATAGATTTTTTTACTTAAATATTAAATCCCAAAGGTATTGGCTGTTCTCGAAGGAAAAGGGTTAGGGTTCTGCCAAAATAGTTTGAGTTTACTGAAAGGAACTTCATGGTGCATTCAAGTACACCTCATAAACTCATAAGTCTCTGAATGGCCATTATTTAAAATGCAAAAGGTTTATTTTGGCATCTTTCATTACTTCCATGATTAGACACAATTTATGACATCTCAATCATTTCTACGAAGACAGATTTTAAAAATTTTAAGGAAACTTCATATTATTCATGTGCAGGTTTTATAGAACTACTATATTTATATCATATAGCACTTCTAAATAATTTAAGTTGTACTTAATATGCACATATTTTGATCAGTGGAGTTTTTTCATTGAGTCAATAACTTAATCGTAGACATGTTAAACACTACAGAGGATTTGTCTGCTGTGAATATGTGTATGTAAACACTCAGAAATTCAGTGTTCAGTACCATTTTCTATTAATTATAGCAGCTTGACAGAGAAGCTACTTAAAAAGAGTAAGGGAAGCATGAAAACTTCATTATAATAATTCAGGTCAATTCATGTGCACAAATGTAATCTCTAAATGTCAATTAAATAAAGAGTTTACTATTTTCAACACAAAAAGTCAGTAAAATTAAACTTTCTAAACCTCTTTCCCGGAGTGAAGCGGTCCAGGCCGGACCCCCGTATGAAGATGTGGCTTTACAGATGTAGATGAGGTCCGGCTGTCCATTCAGCATCTTCAGCCGACTGTCCACTGTGTACAGCCCGTGTTTGTCGGCCTGTTTGCGAGTAACTGGACGCAGGTCCTCGAAGGTTGGCGGCTCCGTCGCCCAGGTGATGCGAGGAGGCGGGTAGACATTACGCACGATGCACTTCATCTCCTCAAAGCCGCTGAGCCTGGACAGCTCCAGAATCAGGCCTCTGATGGGGGCTGAACACATAAAAACACTCACAGCAGGCTGAACATTTCCCCAGCAGCCCCTGATGACAGACTCTGAATGTCAGCGCCTGATATAGCCCAGCAGACAGTGGTATCATTCTAACGCAGATAAGAGCTCTGCTAACAGGCAGGAAACAATACTCTGGGTTAAAGTAATCTGTCCCTAGAGGTTTTGGGACTTTTACTCTTTTTTTTTTTTTACCGAGTCACAGGTTTTCTGCATCTCTAGGGAGTAGGGGAATGTGATGGACAGTTACATAGTTTGTTCAAGTGGATTTAAAGAGCTACTACACACGAGAGGTTGACCAACAGTGGATTTTTTTTGGAGCAGAAAGAGCAAATAGTTGGTTAATGATCCAATGTCGACTCCAGTGTCTGTCTTTTGGCTTGATTACAGAATCAGTGACAATTGCACTTCTAAGTCATAATATAATAGAAATAATATTTTGACAAGTAATAGAAATCTATAATGCCTGTCAAAAACACCGTTTATCATTTATGAGAGAGACATTTATATTCCTTTATATTGACTTAACATTATATAAATGTACAGATAATGGTACAAAGAAATCAGTCTTTTTCATCAAGCTGTCACCTTAGACAATAACACCTCACAAGTTTCTGTTCTCAAAAGGTTTGAAGCTCATGTTAAATACTCTCTAGACCCTGACTGATGCACTGAAGCATGAAAAACGATGATAGTAATTTCTTCTGTCAGAGCCAAATGTTTCAAATATGGACTCATCCATCCATAGAATTTTCTTCCACTGTTTGGTCCTTGCGTGTTTTCACCCACTTTATTCGTTTTGCTTCATTTGTAGCCTTCAGTAGTGGTTTCTTTTAGGAAATTCTGCCCACCAGCCCTGCATCTTTGAGCTTCCTAACCACAGTGGTTGTTGATGCGGGTACATCACATGTCACTGAGCTCCGCTGTAAGCTGAGGACGAGTTACTTCCAATAACTGGAGGAAATTCTCTGGATGGATGTCATATACAATAGAAACAAAATGCATGTATCTCCCACACACAATTAAAGGTCTTTCCAAACCTTTGACAGGCATTGTAAATAAGTAAATCTGACTCATAAAACAGCAAACTGACAATAATCAGTCATCGTGAAAAAATGAAAATCACCTTAAAAAACCGGTGCAGTTTTTTATAGAAATTTCTCAGTTATTATTTTCTCATTTAATGTAACTGACATTAGCTTTCAGTTTTACCACTGCAGACACATAGGTTACCAAACATCCTATTGGTGCTGATTAATGAACTCAGTTGATTATCTGGTCTATCCTTACAGTGCACAAATATATTCATTGACCTGTAACTTAGGTTCTTTGTGATGAAATGTGATGAAACGCATCATTGCAAGTTTACAGAATGTTTACAGGTTTACAGAAATCAGCTTTCGATCAGTTAAAATTGGCTTGATATGACATTTTCTGTTTTAAATCACACTGAACCTCTCCTCTATATCATTAAAGTTACTATAAAAAATTGTTAACTTCTAATTTGCGGCCAAGCTGCCCTTCAGTGGGAGTCTGTGAGATTTTGGTCATTTTCCAATAGCGAAATGAAGCCACGACATGCTCCACAAAGCCACCAGACTCCCATGACAGAACAGTAATGTCTGGCAATTTATGAGTATTTATTTTTATGTGTTCAAAATTTCAGAACAGTAGGAAAAAATCTGATTGGATTGGATTAGCTAACCCTTTCAGATGTCGTTCCCAAAGAGTTGTCGCTCTGTTTTTCTGTGGGAATGTGACCGATTAACCTCCGTCTCAGCTGTGTGATGTTTCGGAACTTTTCAAAATTAAAACTAAAAATAATTTAACTACATTATACTCAGTCAACGTATTACATTTTCATGTGAAAGTGAGTGATAAAAGAAGTAGAGAATAATAGCAGCCAAATGTATTCAGTGTTGTCATTGAAATGAGTGAAATCTTAATCTATGTGACATCATTACATTATTAATAGTGAAACATCAATGTGGAGGCATCATGTAGCTGCTGTTTCTGCTGAAGGTGGAGCTACTTTTAACATCTTTATTTACAGTTTTATAAACTGGGGCGACTGATAAATCTGACGATAAATATGGAAATACAGGATATATGACAAAACACAGTCCTGAAGCAAAAATCAGTTTAGTTTTTGGACTGTTCCTCTGGCCTCTTTAAAAGTGACTGGTTTGTGGTGACATACTGAGTGAATAGATCTTTAATTGAGAAGAAACCATGTGAAAGGTTTAGAGTTAAGAAGCTCTTAACTCATAAACACCTGAAGTGTGAGCCTGCTACATACTGGTTTTATGGCAGGATATCACAAAGCAAAAAGTCTGTGCTGTGTTTTCAAAGCTTATTATTTCTCATTTTGTCATTTGTCTAAAATTAAGTAAAGCAGTTTGACAAATGCAGTCGAGTAAAAGTACAGTATTTGCCTGTTAGATGTAGTGGAGTAGAAGTAAAAAAGCTGCAGTAAAAGTAAAACAAACTATTCACACTTTCAGTTTCAGCAGCAGGCAAACAACATGAAAC
>JAPTMW010000014.1:9849704-9870033 GCA_029822955.1 Ostorhinchus angustatus | reverse complement strand
CCCCCCCCCCCCCCCCCCCCCCCCCCCCCCCCCCCCCCCCCCACCCCCCGCCCCCCCCCCCCCCCCGCGCTAAACAGTGTGGACCAAAAATGATGTAAGTGAAAGAGAGATGTATCTGTGTTAGGGAGAGAAAATGGCATGATTGAATTAAAAAAAAGAAGGCGGAGGAGTGGACATGGCCACATTCCCGCTCTGTGATTGGTGGTCGCTGGGCCATGTGCTGACCCCTCTCACACTGTAGCCTAACTGGGCTTTACATATACATTCATATACTCACACATGAAGTGAGTGCAGCTCTAGGATGAGTGGCAGGGACATGTGAGCTCCTTCATGTCTGCTATTCTGGGCAGGGGAGGGGAAAAAGGGGGGAGGGAAAAGGAGGGGATGAAGCAGGGGGAGTCGAGGGTCTTTTCTCTTTCTGCATGTGGCTGGAGCACCGTGAAGAGCTGCTCATGGTTTACTCTCATGTTGTGTAGGCTCTCTTTGTGTGGGTCAAAGCGGTTTTGTGTTGCGGTTTTATTCCCACTCTAGGCCACAGAAGATGGGGTGTTGCTTTAGTAAGGAGCTCAACCCCGGCCCGCAGAATGAGAGAAGCAGTCTGTTACAGACTCCACGCCACGACGGGCTTAATGACATGACAGAGCAGGTCAGACAACACGCTTCAGCTCTCGCTCAGCATGTGCACTTGGAGGAAGAGGAGACACGTGTGCCGGATGGACCGAAGGATGAGGGAAGACACGCAGGGCAAGTTTACCCGAACAAAGTTTGTGAAAAGGCATCTGACAGCGTGGACAGCACCATGCGGAGCGAAACGGATCTTAAACCAGCAAGCTCTCATGAGGAGGAGCCAGCTATTATTATCTCCAACATACATACAAACACCAACGCAGCAGCAGGCGTGACACACACTGCCAGTCCCAGCTGCAAACCGGCTCCCTATATGGAGGTTTCCAGCCAGAGTCCAGTCAGACAGAAGATTTTGGAGAACGCCACTCTGAGGGCTTTATGGTTCAGTGAGCGTCCAGAGGGGCAGCAACCACAGAAGAAACCATGGACATCTCCCTCCAGGTTGACCTCTGTGAACTGCCCTGACAACTCAACGCTCAGCAAGGAGTCAGGTCAGCAGCAGGAGTCACCCACGCCTCAGCACGAGGAAAATGGTGGCGAGGAAGCCTGTGTAGTCATGACAACACTTGGTCAGGATTTTGAAAAACGGACCCAAAGCTTCTACAGTATATGCTCAATAGACGCAGATGACCTCGACCATGACCACCACGAGCCCCAGACAGCAAAGACAGCACAGACAGAGCACACAGCTGAAGCACAAACAGCTGCTACAGTTGGTAACCAGTCACACACACAAGAATCTGCAGCTTGTGAGCAGCCGGATGCCGGGGAACCTGAAATGCCCAATACGTCACAAACTGCAGAAAAGTGCTCCACTGCCCTGTCCCAGACACTCACAGCAATTAAACCTGTAGAACCTCCACTGATCACAGAGACTGTCAGTGACCTGCTGCCCTTGTCCAGCAGTCGCTCACACAATGTGGAGCCTCAGCAGTCAGCTGGAGAAGATGCACATGGACCCACAGAGGACATGCTAACGCTGTCTCACACAGACAACTGTCATCCACACAGAAAAGTCTGTGTGGAAGAAAATGTAGATGAGACAGCGACGGAGGAAGGAGACACGGATGAAACGGTTGCAGCGGAGCAGAGTATGGACGCAACAGCGGAGGGTGACTGTAATGGTCCAGACAACCAGCAAGAAGAAGACCTGCAGCAAAGAGTGCATCATGTTCCTGAGATGCAGCTTGAATCTGAAGACACTGCAGAAGATAGCTCCCACAATCCTCAACCATCCTCTGAATCCAAAAACTTGGACTATGACAGTGCTGACAGTTTACCTCAGACGGTTTTACATAGTAATATCCCTTCAGAAAGTCACAGTTTTTCACCCAAAGATGTTCCACTTACAGTTGACACATATATGATTCCCAATAACTTCACCTCATTTGTGGATTGCCATGAGGTTCAAAGTTCACAACCAGTCTCTGAAGCACCAGGAGCCGACAATTCTGGTTCTTCACACCTTAGAGTGCTCCACAAACAGGAGGAAGACATTGCTCCTCTGCTTGAAGGACGAACTGAGACAGAGAAATCATTTCTACAGAGTGAGGCTATTTCTGTGAGCATGTGCAAAAGCCAGGGTGAGGAGGCTGACGCTGGCCACAGCAGCATAGCAGGCACGACTCTGACAGAGGTGTCGTCAGTCTCAATCATCTCAGCTCTGTCATCCCTGTCCAGTGAGCTGACTGCTTCCCCTAACCACACAAACCTGACACTACTCTCAGATGTTTCTACAGCCACATCTCACCAAGGTGACTCCATCAAATCTGATAAAAGAGACTTTATTTCCAATGAACTAAATGTTGATTTTTACAACATTCAGCCTCCTCTGCAAGAGGCTGAAACTCCTGATGTCAGAGACACCAGGTCTAATGACTGTGATGAAAAAGATGAGGTTTTTCAGGATGTCCTTTTTCAGCATGTCCAGGATGACAGACAGACAGTCGAAACAACTACAAAACCAGATGTTGTTCTAAACAGCAAACAACATGATGGAGGTGAAGTTGTCAGTTTGCCTGACACCAGTGAAATCACTGCTCAAAAACAGATAAGTGATGAAAAATGTGACCTGATATCTGAGCACTGTGATGGCACTAACAACAGTCCTTTTACAGTACCATCTCCAACTGAAACAGACCATTCTGTCAGTACTCCATTCATACTTCATTGTTCTACATATCCCTGCACATCATTTGAGAAGGGTGAGAAGACTAAAGCTGAACCTACACAGAGTGGGTGCAACCAAGTCCAAGTGACGGTATATTCACCAGAAGTGTTAGTCAAGTGTGAAGAAGAAGAAAAAGATAAAACACAAGCGACATCTGTTGAGCCAGAATCTGCAGAAACAACAGACCAACAGGACGGGGATTTGGAGCAAAATTTTAACGATCATGTGCATGAGATGCAGCTTGAATCTTTGGACACAGTGGAGCATCACTCCCACAATCCTCAGCCTGACGTTGAATCCAAAGAGCTGGACCGTGACAGTCCTGACAGTTTACCTCATCCTAATGAGATAAATTGTCAGCAGGAGGAGTTGCCTCCACAGAGTGATGTCTGTTTAGAAAATCGCAGTATTTCACATAGAATCACCCCATCAGACACATACACAATTTCCAATGACTTCACCTCAGTGTTGGACATTCAGGAGGGCCACACCATGATAGATGTTGACCCAGGTCAGATTGATGTTTATGCCTCCACTCCATCATACGAGATCCACCTCTTGGATCATGACCCCCCTGGAGGTGCTGAGGAGGGGGAGAGGGAGGGAGGAATGAGGGAGATGGTGTCTGAGCTGTTGGGGGAGGACGCCCGCTCCTCGGTCTGTCGCCTGTACCCCCACCCCTGGATCAAACTGGGACTGAAGGAGAGCTGCGGGGGGTGGGCCCAGGGGGTGTCTGATGCCGAACCCACCCAAAGTGATGCTGAGGCGGACACAGAGCAGATCCCGGCCTCGGTGTCAGAGCTGCAGCCCACCATGGCTCTACTGGGAGCGTATCCTTATAGCACTGTGATGCCACAGGGAGTCTGTGTGTGGGACTGGCACACAGATTGTACTCAGCCTGTAAGTGTTCATTTAACATGTGCAGCAATGGTATTAGTCTTAATATTAGGCTTCAGGACTGTTCAGGTAGAAAACATGGTATATGCCTGAATGAAAAAAAATCAAGTTTAAAGTATTTTTACAGAGATTTGATTGCCTTATAAATTGTGGTTTTACTGAGAACGGTCATGTTTCCATTCCATTTTTACTTAAAAAATATCAAAATCATCATTTGGTGGTGTGTGCACCCAACAAGCCTCTTTGTAGCAGCTCAACACATAGTTTATAATGACATATTATAGTGCTAGGTATTCCAATTTTCTGTTATTGGATATTCTGCTTTTTAATACAGGCTTTAAGATTACCATAGTATCATTAGTACACAGAATTTTTTTTAAAATTACATCACGTGTAATTCAAGGTTTGATTCATATAGGGTATATACTGTTTTAAGTGATGAGTATGCATGCAAACTGCATATTAGACGTGTCCCTTCCAAAACACAACATGTGTGATCTTAATAGTTGTGATAATTGTTACTTTCAAGGACTGATAGTCATTAGGGCCATGTCAGTGTCCTATCAGTGCACCGCTACACTGCCACTGAAGTGTTACTGCTGTTGTCTCAGCTATATGTAAAAATACAGGAAGCTAAAACCAGAGTATCATCTAGGTAGATCACACCACTGTGTTGTAACTTATTTTACCTTAATCAAAACATTTCTGCTCCTGTGATGTGGATTCTGCCTCTCATTTGGAATATATCCATTACTACACCTCCATATGTTTGCTGTGTGTCCTTTCAGTGTGCATATGAAAAGGGTTGTGTTGTTCTCATATCCAACACAGCTGTTGTTCACTTAACCGGAAAAACAATCACAGCATTTTTCTGGCTTTTAAGGGCAAATTTTCTGCAGGGCAGGACATTATTGCCAACTTTTTTCTGGAATATCAGTTTGTTTGCAGACTTGGCCTCAAATAGGTTTCATTAAAGATGAATAAAAATAAACATACTTTTATTTTTAGTTGCTTGAGTGTGACCCTTGTTTTAAATTATATGAAAAAAATACCACAGTGTCATAGCTAAAGTAGTTTAACACCAGCAATCCTTCCACTGCATAGCCACATGGTGACATGAAGGTGAGAAGTTAATAGATTTAATTCCTGACCAGACTAACTACATTTGCCAAAAATCAATGCAGGCTGATACACAAGGCTATACAGCTTCTAAAATAATATTGTGAAATGTGCAGTGTTGTGATCATCATCACTGATTCCTGCAAGATCTTGGTAGAAAGTTGCAGTTGCACAGTTTTCTAAGTGATCAAAATAATTAGAAATAAAGGAGCAGAAAAATATCACACAGTTGTCGTTGAAAATAACTGCTCTAGTGGAATGGAAGTTAATGAAACGGATAATGTGTGGGTGAAACCATTCTAAACTGGTTGTTTGATATTGTCTTTGTTAGTATTCTTTGTCTCTCATTTCTACTATCATGGCTATAATTTAAAAAACAAACAAACTGCATCTTAACCAACTTTTAATTCTTTGTCCTTTCATGTCAGGAGCCTGTCATCATACCTGTTACCCCTGGCATTAACCCTGAAGCTGAGGTATGGACCAATCACACCTTTAATGTTCATGATCCTGCTATTCCAGAGACCCAGCAGCCATGGCTGCAGTTTAGTGATGACCAGAGTTTTCAGGAAGGTAAGTTGAACTGATTTTTAATGGTTGTGATGCTTTCAATGCGTGATTGCATTCTTTTATGATGTTCCAGGACTCAGTTTGTGATTTATTCTTTAAGCAGGACAAAAAACTGCTTCTCTACATGGTAAATCTGTTTTGGTAGGGTTTCGTTTTAAAATATGTTTGTATACAGATTTTCGGCTATGCGACTTTAAATATAATTTGTAACATACAGTATACAAAGAAATTCAAAAGCAATGCAACATATTTTAAAATACTTTGGCTTACCGTACTTCAACATTGTTTTTCTATTAATTACATGTAATAATGTGAATAAATGTCTACACTACACTGGTACCTGATGTGAATTGAAACTAACCACTCTATATCTATATGAACTTGTGCTGTAAAGAAGTAAAGTAAGTAAATGTATGAAGGCACAAAAGCAGTGTGAGGTTTTGTTTGGCAAAAGGATGAAGACCCATTTTTTCCTTGACTTGATTTTCCACAGAATCAAGTAAGAGTGAAAACCAGTAAACATAAAGGAAACAAAAACTGTATAGATACATACTTCCTTCCATCATAATTAGTTACACGACTGAACTAAGATGCTGTGGGGTTGACATTTTAAGGATATGTTCCGGAGTTCCAGCTGGACAACATGGGCTTTACTGAGGCTGATCCCACTTCACTGGAGTACCAGACACCGACTACTGAAGCTCCCTTAGTTAATGGAGAGGCCAGTGGATCACCTGTCTCAGGTCTGTCTCAAACTTTAACTTTTCTCTGACCTTATGAGTCTTTGGATCTTACAGTATGATGCTCAGTGTATAATGTATGACCTGTGACTTGTAGATGAGATCAGAGAACAACTGAAGATAATTCTGGAGTCCTCTCTGACCAGGTAATGACTTAGAACACACACATTGTATGAGTTCATTGAAAGAACATTAAAAGTTGACAGATTAAAAGTTGACAGACAGTTGCTGTGATGTTTTTTCCTTGTGTTGTCATTAGATTTGTCTTTTTGTTATGGTGTTATTTTGGCAGTCTCTCCCTACATTTTACTTTAAATATCCTTTTTTCTGTATCTGCTTTGCTGTTTCATCACAGGGAGCATCTTGGTAACGACCTGTACCTCAAATCTCAGATGGATAGCGACCAGTACCTCTCCATCTCAACTCTGGCCAGCCTCGACAAGATCAAGACTCTGTGCACAGACGTGGACATCATCGCAGACATCTTGAAATGTCAGTGGCCATTTCCACAAGTGTGTCAGGCTGACATTTAGCCTCAGCTTTTTATTCTAGGTGTTGAATTAACCAAAAGTGAAATACTGTTTCCCGCAGCTCTCCCACTGGTCGAGGTGGCTCAGTGCGGACAGAAGGTCCGGCCCTGCCAGGGTCGATGTGTTGTCATCTTGCGTGAAATCCCCAAAACTACACCTGCTGAGGCAAGAATACATCACACTTTTAGTTTTTACAAGACAAGAATTCTCCTTGTTTCCATCATTTAGTCAACCTTTGCTTTTATATTTAGTGTGAACATTAATCTATGTCAGCAGGTATCCTCTAAAAAGGATCTTGTGTCTTGTAACTCACCCCTCTCCCACTAAGGCAGTTCCAGTGTCAGTTATGACTGTTTACAATATTCTACAGGAAGTGGAGGCCCTCTTTGATGCTGAAAACGTGCCCAAGTTCCTGAGCTATGAGTTTGTGAGCAATAACTGTTTCATCACATTCAAGTCAGAAGATGATGCTCAACAGGTATTAAACATCTGACCCCATTCAATCTTAAGTCTGTAATCCATTAAAATACGGTCTTATTGCTTGTGGCTTAAAAGGCTTAATTGGAATCTGCAGCAGTTCTTTTTTGTGTCCGTTGTATGCATGCTTCATTAGGCCTACCAATACCTGCGAGAAGAGGTCAGGGTGTTTAAGGGGAAGCCTCTCATGGTGAGGATAAAGTCCAAAACCATGGCAGTCACTTCTTATGCTCCAAAAAATGGCCTCAGACCCAGGCAGCTTGACCACTGTCGCGGTCAGTACTCCTACTTTCCCCCACCCGCCTATCAGCAGCCTTGCCACACCCACATGGGCACGCAGCCGCTGTATGACTTCACCGACACGTGGGCTCCATCTGTGGCAGGGTACCCAGGATGTGCTGAGGTGAGGAGTTTATTATTCCCTCAGTGTACGACAGAACAGACACCATAAGACTAATGTTTTCTGTTTCTTTAATTCTGTTAATGGCTCACTAAATGTGTGAACTGAAGCCCCATGGTTCCTTCTCACCCTCTGTCATCTAATAGCTTTTAAAATATGCTGTCGTTTCCAACATGTTGTTGTTTTTGCCAACAGCCTTCTCAGCTGATGAATGACTTCATGAATGAGTTCAGTGCAGCCTCCAACTTCAAACCATTCAACCCGAACAGGCAGAGGTATTTACTTATTATTATTCCAGCTCCTGTCAGGGTGTGGGTGTCATTTAACCTTTTTTGATTGTGTTTCTGCTAAATGAATTTAGTTCCAAAATAAACAAATATTTTAGGAAAATTAGCATACCTTTATGTACATTTAGACAATAATAAGTGTACTGACAATTTTGGCAAAAATGAATATGCAAAGATGTACGAGACAAAGTGAGATGGAAGCATGTGATTTGCTGCTGCAAATCCCTAAAGGGAGCAGCTGAAAGTACTGGTAGTGATAAGAATATTCATTTTTTTGTGTGGATGCTAAGCAAAATACATTTGATTTAAATAAAATAAAAACAAAATACTTAATTGTAGATGTTTTTAAGTATCATGGGATTGTGGGAGTTCATGTTTTCACCACAGTTTAGTGGTAGAAAGTGAAGAAAATATGTCCCCATAGACCAAATGAACATTGTTGGAAACATTTGTAAAAGGAAAAAATATGATATAGGCCGAGTTGTTTTTTTTTTCTTTATATATTTTCAGGATGAATGTTAGATATTACAGCTTTCAAATGTCTTAAGTATGGCTTTGACAGGTCTTAAATTAATTTGAGTCAGTGCTTTGTTGATTGCTGTTAAAAATGAAAATAATGAATGTGGAGCCCATTAGTGTTTGTACAAAAGCACTCAAGTTCTAAACTTCAATGTCATGTCATTAGAGTTGGTTTAAATGCTGAAAAGCTGCTGTAAAAGATCACCTGCCAACATCAGACATTACACAGTGTTCTAAATTAATTTCACTAAGTCCAGCTCCAGTGTGACAGGATGTGAAATAAATGTCTTAAATTGCATTCATAAAAAGCTTAAAAAGAGTTGGAATTAAAGTCCATGCCTTATTGAATCCACAGTCCTTGGAACCAGCATCTTGATATCCAACCCTACTGAAGTTTGCAGAAAGTTAACTTCTTTTCCATTTATTAGCTGTAATGTTTTTTTGTCAACATAAATAGAATGGTTTTCAGTTCATTTCATTAATTCTGTTGATATTTATTTGTTGGAGGCGAGGCTCAAGGTGGGCGAGCTCCGGAGACCGTAGAGTTCAGCAGAATGACTCCTCTAATGAGACGGAGCAGGAAACAGAGCGCAACTTCTCTGGTGTAAAGTCGGGTCGAGGGCGGCCACGGGGTAACACTCGCCATCAGGGCAGAGGTGGAAGGGTGGAGTTGAACAACACAGGGGTGCCAGTCTCAACTGAACGGGGCAGGTAATGATTCAGTACATCAGGAATGACTGCTCAGAGTTACAGTTCTGAAACTTTCATTAGCTTGTATTTTTATTCAGTCATTCTGTGCCGTTGTTTAATTTTCTTATGACAAAAACAAGTAGTTTTAGTAGTGTATTTTTAGGAATTTACTAGATAAAGTTGAGTTTTTATGTAGTTCTAGTTTCAGGGTTTTTTTTATGTATTATGAGGAAAGCCTTTATTTATTGAAGCTGAAGGAAGGTTTAAAGAATGCATGACATCAAAACCATCATTAGTTAAAAAATGGATCTAGTCCTTTACTGTGTCCTCAACTGATGTCAGCAGATCGATTTTCTTAGGCTTTAAATGGCTGTTTCTCCTTTTGAGTAGTTAAGTGAAAGTAGACTGAAGTGCATATGTAAAATTCCTGAAGTAGTTCTGTAGTGCATGACGAGCTGGAGTCACATCTTTGATTTGCTGTTTGTCTGTTCTGAAGGAGAGGAAACTTCAGTCAGAGGATGAGAGAAAATACAAGGTCATGGGACAAATCTGCAGCTAACAGTCATGTAAGTGGTAATGAGTAATGATGTCATACAGTAGTGACATGTTCTTCAATCGTCAGTGACTTTGTGTGTTCGTCCAGGATGCACCCACACGTCAGCCATCACCACCTCTAGAGTTCGGTCTGATGAGCTTCCCTCCTCTTCCTCAGGCAAGCACTGCCATAGCAACGGCACCTGCAGAAAACTGCAGTGTCAAGGTAACCAAGACTCACTCTCTGTGAAACTTGCACATCTGAAACTCAGCAGGGTGTCTGCCCTTCATACACCAGCACACACTGCACAGCCCTGATGACTGAAGTGTTTTCTGTTCACGCAGGGTCCAGTAAAAAGCAGCAGTCCAGTGATGTCTCCAGATGCTCAGTCCACCTCCCAGCAGTAAGCTCTCTGATCATTTACCTCAACCTGCTACAAGGAGGCCTGTTTTTACATTATTTATCACAGTATTCTGTTTCTTCACTGGTTTACTTATGACATGTTTGAATCTACTGTAACCATGAGTGATTTTATTTTGGTTTCCTCTTCCACTAAAGGTGCTTCATACTGAGACATTAGGGATGCACCAGTCTGTTGCTGAACATCAGTTTCAGGGTTTTTCTATAAATTGTTTCACCATTTTCCCAGAATTGTCCAAAACAATCTAGGTCATTTGATAATGAGTATAGACCATCGCAAGTCTAAAGTCTTTCTACATTATCAGTACTTCAGCTCATTCAAAGTGGCCTTTAAGAAATAAATCTGCATCAAGCAGCAACTGACTAATTATCAAACATTTTTATTTTAACTTTTCCTGTGTAAATTAATCAAATAAGATAATCAGACGAGGACATATTTGCAACCCTGTATAATGCTGCAAGCAAACAAATAAATAAATCATTTTGTTATACTAGATTTTGCTCTTTTAAGTATTCATGATTCTGTACTGGCATAGTAGAAGCCTGTTTTTGGAAATTGAGATTCATAGTATCTGGGTATCCATGGTAACTCACTCTATGCTGCTTTATGTGACTGTCTAAGCTCTGTCAGTGTCCTTTTGTGCTCTGCAGAGTTTCCAGTTATAAGGTTATTTTTTTACTGCACAGTGGCACATGATGTCAGAATGGGAAACTGCTTTACATACAGTAAGATACTGAGTGGAAGTAGCGAGTTATTTCTGCCACCATAACAGTCAGGATGTCTTTGAGCTCACCCTGTTAAAATGTTCTATGTCCTGCTCTTCATATTTATCGTTCAGTTTATCACATTTCCTAGTATTTACCCTTATGTTCAGCTAGTACACCTGTGGCACCAGTTTGTTTTGTGATGGGGCTTCTGATGAACCCAGTGTGAGCACAAGTGGGGTGAGATGCTCTGTACAATAGAGGTACAAGCTGTCAACACAGTGTTTTGGGTTTGTTACAAGACTTTGCTGTTTGGCTAAAGTCTGTTTGATCTTAAGCAGCCCAGACCAGTAAAATAATAGCACAAAAACCTAGAAATTATGACAACTCCAAATTTGTGTCTTAGTTTTAATGCGAAAATAAAATTACATTATGAAAACATTCATATATACAAACTATCTTTTCGCAAAAAATTTGATTAACCTGATCAACCTGCACAAAACATTCAGCAACAGGCAATAATATTGTTAAAATTGAACTTACTTTTCTTGATAAATTTCAGGTTGTTCGGGCTATTCTTATTTTTAGTTTTTTAAAGGAGTTTGTAAATGTCTTTTTTTCTCTTTTATTATTAGCTGCAGGTACAAAACTACATGTCACTGTGCATTGTACTATGTATAACTGCATGTGACAAATGAACCTGTGTTATCTATCTTAGCACTAAAACACTAGAACATTTTATATTTGTCGTTATGTGTAGGTTTTATGCGCTAATATTTTGCTGGTCCAGCCTGTTTGAAATCATATTGGGCTGCATGTGGCCCCTGAATTGACTGTTAATATCTTTACTTTGCAAATTCACTCTGAATACCAGATTAGACCCTTTTGGCACATGGTGTTTGTTTGACACCCCTGGTCTGTGCAATTAATTGTAAACAGTGATCATTATCCAGAATATCCTACCAAGTGTATTATGGGGGATTGTATTGATGGATGATTTATCTGTCTCTTTAGGAGTGAACAGGAGACTGCTGAGACCCCCAGTGAGGCCAAACCAGCAGAGCTCACACAAGAACCAGTACCAGTAAGACTCGCTGATGTTCCCCCTGTGTTTATCACAGTATTTGAAAGGACATATTTCAGTTTTGTGCAGGTCATGTGGGGTCAGATCAGGACAGGTGTGACAGGAAACTGACCCCTGTCTTTTGACTGTTTCAGGAGTCCAAGAAGCCAAGCTATGCCGAGATCTGCCAGAGACCACTGTCCAATGAGACCATGGCGCCCGCTGACCACAGCCTCTCAGACGTAGAGGACATCCCAACATATCCAGGTTCCGTGTCTGATGCAGCTCCGTTACTGCAGTGAAGAAACGGCACTCTGCTTTTTATGTTGTGTCTTTATTGCACTGCACTATACTTGTACTGCACATTCGCCAGTATTCTGGTGATGTTGATACCATAACAAATCAACTGAATAGAAACCTTAGCGCCTGATAAATACTGCCCACATTTTACTCAAGGGTGTTTTGGGTTAGGGGAGGGTGGGGGTCTGACCGGTAGCTGGTTCAGGACAGGCTGAGCTGTAGTGGGCCTGGATGCTAACCGCACAGATTGTCAGTGGTAACTTTTCAAAGTGTTTAAAGGCTGATGCGCAGCTTTAGGTTTGTTTTATTTTTGGTTTGTAGTTCAGATTGAAAATCCAGGTTTGTTATGGATTTGTCTTGTTTTTACTGATGGCTCAGGCTCTTTTCCGGCCATTTGTGTGTGTGTTGGATGTTTTTGCTGTATTTGATATTGTGATTTGGGTTGTTTGTTTGTTTTTTACCCATACATCTATGTTATTCTTCAGTTTGCCGAGCTGCTGTGGCAACACGTGATGCTTTCTCTCTAAATATTGTTTATTTAACCTTTCAGATGTTAATATGTTAAGGCCAGCAGTGAACCGAGGTCCAGTGTGTTTTTGATGTTTTTCATTATCTGATTCACTAGTTCAGGATGTTCCTCTTGAAAAAACACTGTACATATCTGAATGACTTTTTTTAAATTTCATTTTAAGATTTTATTTGTGTTACTTGTATTTATGTTGAATATAAGTGCTCTTTATGTTGGCGCTTCAGTGAGTGTACACCTCTAAGTCCAGATGATGTATTTGAGCGTCCCGTCTACATCAGCTCTGTTAGACTCTGGGTTCAAGCCTTCTTTTGGGTTGGTAGTTACTGAGTGTCCAAAAACAATGCACTGATCAATTGTTTTGTTTAAAATACAAACTTTTAATTGTATATCAGTTGTCTTGCAGGAATAAAGCAGACATGGTTATGGCACATGTTACTTTGTCTGTACAGATGTACATAAAATTAAACAAATATTAAAGAAGTGCCACTGAAACAAGAAATAATTGTCTCTTGTTTTTATTCCAGACTTAAAGCATACAGTGTTATCTGCTGTGTACCGGTATCTGCTTTGACAGACCTTTGACTGTAGTTCCTGTGTTTAACCAGCAGGTGGCAGCTCAGGCTCACGGTTCCTCTTCATTCTGTGACCCGTCCACTTGTTTACAAAGAGGATGATTTGATTCCCAGTAGGCCTAATGAATGGGATGAATAATACTAATGAAATACAGAGGATTAGGAGCACAATTGATGCTCATTTATGTGTCACTGCTACATTAGGCCTGTTCGCTCATACTGGACTTAATTAAAGGCTGCTTGACCTTTTGATATTAATCCCATTATTCAGTATAGGCTCAATTTCCACATGCAGATGTCGAATAAAGAATGACTACATTAAAAGCCAATAAGCAGAGCAGAGGAGATGACAGGCGATCTGAAAAATACTACACATCACCAACCATACATGGCATAAATAGACTCAAATTTAAGGTTTCTTATGTGTTTTTTTTACAATTCATCCTTTTTATATGGCAATATTTTGGCAACTGGGCTGTGTTTTGTGAAATTATTTTATTTGGCCATAGATATCAACTGAACCTCTTACATAACAAATCTAGAAAAGAATAATATGGAAAATTGTTCCCCTGTTTGATTTCCTTTAAATTATATTTAAAATATTATTAGAAATTTATTTTAATCTTTATATTAATATCAGATTTCTTTCTTTCTTTTTTACTTTGTATTTCATTTTTGTTTGATTTATACCTGTTGTTTCTCTGCTACTGCTGTTAAAGTCATATCTTATCACATCACAAATATGTTCAGTATCAGTTTAAAGTCAAAGAAGTGACAACTGTAGCAGAGGTAAATTTAGGTGTACTAATTACTTGTAGCAGAATGTAAAAAATACAGGTTCTTCTCATTGAAATAAAAAAATAAAAGTATTATCAAAAGTATTGTACTGTCAGTGTTTTACTGTTATATATGATGTTTTTTTGGTTTTTTTTTTTTTTTTTTAAATTAATCTTACTGCTGTATTCATGTATATCTTATATTCCCCAGCTGTAAATGTTAAAGGTTGAGCTCATTTGAATAACTACATAAACTGTTGATGGTTTAATCTACAGCAGTGCATCTTTTGGCATTAGATCATCATATTTTTGTGGTGTTCCTGTCCTTTCACAGCCACATACTTCCAAGCAGCCAATTTTTCATGGGCTCAGAAAAGCAGGACTATATTTTTTTTTATCTTTGTGATGGTGCAGTTTCCAATGAATCCATGAAATTTGTAGAGTTTATTTATCTTTAGAAAGAAGAGAGTCTTACTCAACCCAAAAGGAACATTTAATCCTGCAGTTTTGGACAGGAAAGGGTATCCAAAGTGTTTCCAAAAGTGAATTAAACTGTCAGACAAATAGAGTGGAGTAAAATTACAACATTTGCCTGAGATATAGGGGAGGAGAGGTTTAAAGTTGCATAATAATGGAAATACTCCGGTTAGAAGTGTGTCAACTTGTACTTAAGCACATTCCATGAACTCAATAATTCAATAGTTATGGGAAACAGAGTCTGTTTAAGTCTTAATCAAGGTGGATCATTATAAAACTGACCTGGAACATTGAAAGAGGGGAGAAGAATCTAGATACTACACTTCATAAATTAATAATACTGGTATATTCATCTTATTTTGAGTTTTCTAAGTTTTTCAATTAGGTTTCAGGAGAAAACAGATCAATCTCACAAAAATATGTGAGTGAT
The DNA here is from genome assembly GCA_029822955.1 of Ostorhinchus angustatus. Taxonomy (NCBI): domain Eukaryota; kingdom Metazoa; phylum Chordata; class Actinopteri; order Kurtiformes; family Apogonidae; genus Ostorhinchus; species Ostorhinchus angustatus. The sequence goes on along the minus strand of JAPTMW010000014.1, from coordinate 9,855,200 downwards.
CTATTTCGGATGTTCGACTTGTGGATAGGTGAAAGTAAAAGGCATTGTTATTCAGTAAATATTTTATTATAATCTTGACCTTGTATTACATATATGAAGGTTTGATGAGCAGCTTCTAACAGGAGGAGGCAACAGGCGAATCTTCAACATATCCAAGACTTAAAAAAGCAAGACAAAACAAAAAAACACATTAGCCATGCAACATTTTTTGTGTATTTTTCATGAATATAACAGTGACATTAAGTAATGAAACTGGCATTTAAAGGGTTAAAATCCTTAAAATGATCAAGTGTTTGGTAGTTTTGAGAAGACATTAATGCAGACAAAAGCAGAAAAAAAACTATTATTCTCAAAATTTAAATTAGAATTGTAAACTTCATTCAGAAAGACTTTGCTACAGTAATTGTGCCATAACAGCCTAAATGATGCTCAGATGAAGAGGAAAAATTTACCCAAATGGATAAAAATGTCCATAGTGATGCACATTATTACCACATTGTAAAATACATTATTATTTCTTAAGATTTTAAATTATAGTTGTTTATTTGCATTCCCGAGAGAAAAATTTGCTTTAGTGGTTGAATGTTATGTTTTGTCATAATTCTTTTGTGACTGTGAGAAGCCCAGTGAGCCGGCTGAGATTTGGGAATAAAACGGTGAATTCAGGTTGAAATTCCAGATTTCCTGTTCAAAATGGTGAAATGGTGAAATGCTGAGAGCTCAGTGAAAATGAAAGATTTTTCATAAAATCACTAGATGATGCTGGATGGTCTCTGAGACAAATAGGAAAAGGCGGTCTAATACATTTACTAAACACTGTACATGTTATTATTTCACTGGGGTTGAATGCATCTCCAGGAATCAGTTCAGTCCAGAAAATTTTAATAATTTCCAGGGAGCAATTTAAAGTCACATATGAGCAGCACGATTACACATTTTTTACAACCAAAGGAAATAAAGTTAAAAGAAAAGTATGTACAATAAATAACAAAGCTAAGGAATGAATGAGTGAGGATTTTAAAATAACAAAACTATCATATAAGTGGATAAAACTGAAAAGACAAATGGAAAATGGTCAAAATGTGATTGAAATGCTTAGTAGGATTCAGGTGTAATCTGTGCTGTAGGTGTGGTTGCTCACTGCGCCCCCTGTCGGTGATGACGCGCACTGCCTCCTCCCCCTTTTTTTTTTTTTTTACTCCACAGAGTCACCTGACTCCAGCGGCAGGAGCTGCAAACGGCGCTGACTCTGGGGCTGCGCGAGCCTCATCATCATCATCATCATCATCATCACTACCACCACAACCACCGCAACGGCAGCGTAGACAGCCGACCGAGCAACCGGGCACTTCACCTATTCGAGGAGCCGGGCGCCATGGCGGGCCCCCGTTAAAACCAGACCCACATTTATCCTCTTTGTTCTCCCTCGACGCCTAGTCTTTACGCGCCTCCGCCGAGGAGGGGCCGCCGGAGAAGCTCTCCCTTTCGGAGCGGAGGAGGAGGAGAAGGAGGAGGAAGGAGCAGCAGCGGCGGCGGTTGAACCGGGGAGGTGTTTTCTACGGTACGGGCTGAATGGCGGACCGAGAGGCGTCGCCGATACCGTTGGAGATCCGAGCCCGGCTGGCGGAGCTGGAGCTGGAACTGTCAGAAGGTAAGGAATTAATAAAATGGGGCGAAAAGCGCAAGCCTCCTTCCCCTCCTCCTCCTCTTCCTCCTCCTCCTCCTCCTGTTTTCCTTCGTTTCTCCGTTATCTCATCGCCACCACCACCATCACCGTCAGCACCGGGAGTCGTCTACCTACTAACGGAATCTAAGCATTCATTCCTGCGGCCCCCTCCTCCTCTCCTCTCCCCTCGTCCCCTCCCGCTCCTCCCATCCAGATGCTTGTCAGCCAGGGACCGGCCTGGCCAGCTCCGCGTAGCCGGCAGAGGATGGGGGCAGAGCGGGAACACACTGCGGGAACCGTCCGCTGCTCTTTGTCTCCCCCGCGGTGCCTTTAAAGGGAACCAAACCGAACCTTTGGGCGGTTTTGGGTCCGAAATCCAGCCTGTTGTTTGACCTTGAGATGCTGGAGCCTACCTGTGTGTGTCTGTGTATGTCCTAGTGTGTGTGTGTGTGTGTGTGTGTGTTACTAATAGCATTGCGATGCAACGCTGCGTGACAGAGCATCACAGTGGGCCAGTTTGGCTTTTGATGCCCGTGATCTCAGCCTCCTGCTTCTGTGTTTTCGGGGCCTGCAGAGCAGCTGAGGATGAGGAGGATGCCTGGGACTCTTTTTCGGGGGGGGGGNNNNGAGGAAAAAAAAGATTTTAAAAATTCATTAAAAATTGTAACTTTTATCCACTTTTCCCAAAATTGTAACCACATTTACCTCTCTGGGCCATTGAATCTCAATCACAGCAATCCACCCTGCTGTTGTTTCAACACAACCCATCTCAGATAGGAACAGGGCATTTCTGCCTTATATAATGGAGACGGCATATTTTATTCATACAGGCTTGGGAAGGCCTACATTGTGAAGGAGGAAGCCTAGATACATGTTGGATGTGAGCCACCTTGTTGCCTGAAATGTCCATTTATTGTGCATATATATATTCTTTGTGCCAGTGTGTGTGAGATAAGCACAGATTTGTTTAACGGTGTTCTGTCACTGAACACTAGGGAATAGATACTCTGCTTTGCTTTGCAGTAAAAATCTGATATTGGATGGTATAAGTGGTTTACTTTTGTCAGTCAAAAGCTGCAGTGAAATCTGTCTCACCTGCAGGAATGTGCAGATAAATCATATCAGCAGGGCTGTGCAATATGACTGAACTCTAGTATCATTTCACATCCATGTGCATGTGACAAAATGGGCCTATCTATCTGCATGTCGAACTAAGTACTTGACAAATAAAGCATATTTACTAATATTAGATTATTTGTCTTCTTTTTTTTTAGGTCTTAACGTTGATATTTTCCCTATAATCAATAATAATCAATAATTTTGGTATACTTAATGGGTTTGTAAAATGTCTCATCAGCTTTTGAGCTTAAGCACCAAAATAATAAATCTGTTTGTATAATAAGTAAACAAAGCACTCCCTACATTTGTATTGTAATCTAAATGGTGAAAACTCTTGCTATCAAGACATACTTACTCATATTAGATTATTTTTCTTTTTTTATATAGGACGCTTGTGCAAATTTTCAGACATCCTGTAAAACATAGGATATGAGTGCATAAAATACAAAAATATAACAAAGAGACTCTTTTTAACCAAGTTGCAAACATGACATTTTGGCCAAAAGTATAAACAAAACATACCTAACAAGAATATTCGTATTTATTTCCCATCTATGCGAATACTCAGTTATGACTGTGACGGTGTTTAATTGTCTTTTATTTCTGCAAAACAAACTGTTACTATTTGCATTTCCAGCGATAGAATATATTATTTTAGTTGAAGCTACTTAAGTGATAAATCATACTTTCATCTTTTTTACTATAGGAACATACTCCAGAAAGCTGAAATGTGATTAATAATGTTTTATTCACACATCGTGCATCCACACTTAGAAATGTGAAGATTTGGCCAATCACAGGAACCTCAGCAAGTCAGTTCACCTCAGATAAATTGTTGGCAATTTGATGACAACTGTGAGATTATTTTGTTTGTGTGTTGTAATTCATACTGTCATCGCAATTTAGCAATGATATCACACATTACCAAATGTAAATATGAAACACATTAGAGTTCAGCGTGTAGTGGATTATGAAGATTGATATAATAGTAGTTTGGAGCAGGAAAAAGTTGATTAATTGGCCAGTCTGAACTATCTTTGACTGAATAATTGGTGAACTGGACATTTAAATCAAAGTAATACATGCTATGATAACATTACACTCAAAGAAATCAAGCAATAAAATTGGAAATTAACATTAAATCATAAGAAATGTAGGGATTGTACATTAAAATATTTAGTTTTGGAGTTGATATTTTCCATATAATCAATCAATTATAATCAGTCATTTTGGTTTAGTGGGTGTGTAAAATGTCTCTACTTTGAGTAGACTACTCTGAGTTTAAGCATCAAAATAATAAATCAAAATATTAATAAGCAAACTGGCACTCCCTAGATCTGTACTGTTATCTAAATGTTGAAAACTGCTGCAGTAAAGACTGATTAGCAACACATCAAAACATACAAAAGCATAATGTGAAATAAAACACATTTGGATTTAGTGATTGAATTTTAGCACTAGTGATGGTGCAAATGCTGGAAATGGAGGAAAATCTGAATTCTTTGGCGTTCAGAGAATCAGGAATCTGCATCTTTAATCCAAAAACATCAGTCCTGGTGTTTGAAATCCCCTAAAGCAGTTGAACATCGATACATCAAACTGTCCTGTCTCCTTCTGATCTGCTTCATCATTCATAAAAGCCTTTATTTTCCCCACTGCAGTGACACACACACTCATGGAGACACACACTGAGGTAAAACTGTGGCAGCTGCAGGCCTATTGGAGCTCCTAATCCTGCCGAGAGTGTTTATCAGAGCAGAACCTGCTGCTGGCAGATGTTATTAATGATGGAAGCGGCGGGAGGAAGTGGAAAAGTCACGGCCGAACGTCGACAGTGTGAAATACTCCCAACGTGCAGGTGTGGGTGTTTTTAGAGGACTGACAGGTTATTGGTTGATCACAGTGGGGTGAAGCCTGACGGGCCTCTTTACAGAGTGGTAGACATGTTGCGGGGTGTGTGTCTGTTGCTGCTGCTCAGTCAAACAGAAGGTGGGAATGTGTGTCTGTTGTTGGTTTATGTGTTTATCTGTCAGTGTGGGGAGTATCTGCTGGAGTGTGAGGCTTTAAATCAGTGAATCTTTCTGTTTCTTATATTTAAAAACATCAATTCAGGCTTTTTGAACATCTGACTTTTTATAGATGAATAACTACATAAATAATTAGAAATAAAGTCATCCCTTAGTGCAGCGCGAGTGTGGTCGACACAAAAGAGAAGTGTTGTTATTCAAGCTGTTCAAGTCGTATGGTGTTCACAAGGTTTAAAATACGAAAACTTTACAGAACACACAACATTTCACAAATTACAACATCGTAATGCGATATTACACAAAACATATTCCGGAAACCACAGTTTTAATACAGCATTTGATAAAACATGACATTTAGGGATTTTTTTCTGTTTTCTGGGGGGCCTAGATGCTCGGGGTACAGAAAAGTGTTGGATTTAGGAGTTCTGCTACAAGAATAGCTTATTTTTGCATTCATTTTAACATGATTTTACACTATTTTAGTGTTTTCATTAATTTTGTGGATGAGTTATGATTACAGGTGTGAGGTTTGCAGGTCATCTAGCAAGAAAAGTGTACATTTATCCATGAAATATTATATGTGTGACCTGGTGACGCATCCAGAGTGTGGATGGATGGATGGATGGATGGATGGATGGATGGATGGATGGATGGATATCATTTTGGAATTACACTGCTGCTCAT
>JAPTMW010000014.1:9667521-9682724 GCA_029822955.1 Ostorhinchus angustatus | reverse complement strand
TAATTTGTAGTTTGGACTTAATTGAAACAAAGAGATATAATACGTAATGTAAAATCAACAAATATCAAGAAATGATGTGAAAGCAGACAGTGTGTGAGGAAGTATAATAACTTATTTTACTGAGTGAGTACATGTACAAGTATTATTCTGATTATTTTACGTTACAATCCGATACTCTGATGCGGTACCGCTTTTCTTAAGCTTTTATCCATGTAGTCTGTAGAAAGCATATGTCATTTAATGAAGCTTATGTCTGTTTTTTCATCACCTGTTATCAATGACAACTTGAAGCAAAAATAAGTTATTTTATAAAGTGATGTGTAACTTAATAATGGAACTAGCGTACTACTACTACTACTACTAATAATAATAATAATAATAATAATGATGATGATAATAGTTGTAGTAGTAAGGTGGACAGGCGATGCTTTGCTTGACTGGTTTTTATAACTGAATTAAAATGTGGTACATCTGATGTCATACCCCTCACAAATTAAAATCATAAACTACACATTGCCTTAATTTTGCTTATAATCCGTGCATTTGTCTCCTTGCCTGGTTTGTTAAATGTAACTCCGAAATTTCCAGTGTGCCTTAAACGCATCACTGTTCATAGCTACACCCATCGTGACACACCTCCCTCTGTTTGCTGTTTGGCAGCATCGGGGCGTTTCTGTTTATTATGTGGAATCAAAAGGCAAAAAGCAGTCATTGCACACACTGGATTTCATCGTACCCCCCTCTAAAAAGATTAACCTATCTTGCAGGCAAAAAAAAGAGAATTGTAGGAAATGTGAGTTATTGTTAGCTTTGGGGAATTAATCTAGGATACTCATGTACACTTCAGACTGTAGAAGGGAAAGCGAAGCAGTGATTATTTGTTGCCTTTTACATGAATGATGGTAGAAAGCTTCATTTATTGACGTCTTACATCTTACAACAATATTACAAAATATCATTACCTGTGTAGTTATTTATTCACAGCATGCTGCACCGTAAAGGTCCTGTATGTATGGTGACACTGAGCAACGAGATATTCTTTGTAAAATATTGCGACATTTTTGCATACTATGTTGGTTGAAGTTCAAGAAGAAGAAGATATGCACATTTCAACATAAGTGACCTGTGTATGGAAAATTAGATGGAAATTGCAATTCCGAAGTGCAGTGTTGTCTATGATAATAGATAACATCAAGTTTTACAACCTTAATCATTAGTATTATCGTTGTTGTTACTATTGCCAATGCTATTGTTGTTTTCAGTTACAGTGTTCCTTAAAGGCACACAAATAGAGTGTATTTGGTTTTATTGTAAGGAAAATTTAGAGGGGGGGGTCATGCCTCTAGAGAGGTAAATAAAATCATAAATGAGACATAAAACATGCACACACAAGATTCTTTTAGTTGCATTTTTTTCAGTGCCTCATATAACCAAATGATCCTTGTAGGGTAATCATCAATTTTCTTACCACCATGAAACAGTAGACTGCAGCAACCATACATCAGAGTCAGCAATAAATTTTCAGGTCAATTCAATAGTCAACAACAAGCCTGTGCAGAGAGGCCAGATTTAGAGGTATATGGTGTTTTCTTCAACTGGTAATGTGTTGGTTACAGCAGCGCAGCACTAATTGAAAGTGATGAAGATGGGTTATAAATAATGTCCATTTTTGATGTACTTTTATGCTTTGAAGTTTTCACTGCTCCTACATGATGCAGAAAGTCCCCCAAAGTATAGAGAGCAAATATTCCACACCTTTTATGTTTTTTTTTTAAACTCCACAGAGTGAGCCAGGCTTCAGCTTTTTGTTGTGAATGAATGGATATGTGGTTTATACATGAATTATTGATATTTTATTATGTATTTCCCCATATTTGATGTGAGGTAAGTGCAAAGTTGGTCTTTCTGTGAGAAGAGGAGCAGTTTTATTACACTCACAGATAACCTACTCCACCTTCACTGTGTAAATAATAGATCAAAATGAAAGCAGCCTTTACATGGTGTTAAATATAGACACTTGCAGCAGTTATGTGGGATTCATCATGCAGGCTTTGCTGAATGTGTAAGGTTAGTTGTTTCTTATGAATGGACCTTCATCCTCTTTCCTATCTGCAGCTGCGCTCCTTAGCGACAAGCGTTGCTAAGGAAGCTTCTCTCAAAGACTGGTTGTCATTCAGTCTGGAAAGCTGCCAAACACCACTCAGGATTACAGACACTTAAAACTAACACCCTATGACTTTGTTGCATAGTTTTTGATCACTTTATGATTAAATATTTCTAATAAAATCTTTTAATGATGACGTCAAACTTGATAATGGCATTTAAAAGGAGATCTGTTCAATTTTGTTTGAGAAAGTGACAGAAAAATAACATGGAATTTGTAAATTCTAAATCTTTATTAAAATTTTTGAATCCAGCTTTGCAATGTACTGTATTGGTTGGCCAGATATCTTTTTGTTACCATCTTTAATGTTCCTCTTCTCAGACTGTGGGAATATCAGAATGAATCAGTGTGTGATATTTCATTTGCTTTCCTCCTTTTTACTTCTAGGTAACCTGCTGCAGGATCCCATCGCACCTACCAATTCGTCATGTCAGCACTACGTCTGTCGGGGCTGTAAGGGTCAGAGGATGCAGCTCAAGCCGTCCTGTAGTTGGTGTAAGGACTACTCCCGCTTTGAGGAGAACAGGCAGCTCTCCTTGCTCGTCCACTGTTACAGGAAACTCTGCCTCTACATCACCCAGTCACCTCTTGCCCCACACATAGCCAGCGCCGCCAGTGACTCGCCGGACCTTCAGGCCATTCTCAACGAGGGCCTGACATTGGCTGAGAGTGAGCCGGAGGCGGAGGACGTTTCAGATTCAGTTGGTGTGTCGCAGGCGGCCTCCACATCTGAGGTGTTGCAGCCTGAGGAAGCTCCTCCTACGAAAGAGCTTAAGGTAGAGGAGCCGAACCCTGTGAGTGTAAATGGACTGCATGATTGTAACGGACTTGTCAGTTCAGACAGACTTCAACCCATCACCATAGAAACAGGTGGGGGGGTTCCAAAGCAGGAGTGCTTTGCAGAGGAAATCCCAGTGTGCGTGAGTGTCACAGGGACGGGGGAGGCGGGGCTTTGTGATATCAGCACTTTTGGGGACGACCTCAAACATGGAGGGGGTCCATTGTTGTTGAGTGTGGAGGAGGTGCTCAGGACTCTGGAGACGGACACAGACCCTGACCCCACCCTCGAGCCCAATCCGAAGCCGGACTGCTCCCCTTCTGTACCTCAGTCCACCCTTAATGGACCCCTTAACCCTTCTCGCCTCCTCCCTTCCCTCCCCACAGAAAACAGCTTCCGTCCCCTCCAGCCTCACGCACAGCCCTCACTGCAGCCACCCCCACAGCCCCCCACTGTCGTCCCCCGTGTCCCCCCTCGGTGCCACCGCAAGCGGTCCCGTTCAGAGAGCGACAGCGAAAAGGTGCAGCCCCTCCCCATTTCCAGCCTGCTTCGAGGGCCTTCGCTCGGTGCCAACAGTTCCCCTCATCACCCAAACCCTGGTTCCACCACCAAACAGGAGCCCAAGTTCCCTGCAGCCACGCCCCACCCTCACCTGGCACCGGTGCCTAATGGTGGCCCTCCAAAGGTGGGCAAGACTGTGCTAGTCTCCAACAAAGCACTGAAAAAGACTGTGGAGCATCATGGGGGCCCCAAGAAAGCCTACACTAAGGCCAGGCAGGGGACACCCAAACCACGTGCGCAGCCTCGTGACCGGGTACTGCCCCACCCCCACGCTCACCCCTTGACACACCCACCCAGCCCCTCAAAGCCACTGTATAAGAAGCCTGTGGAGAAGAAGGGCTGCAAGTGTGGCCGAGCCACCCAGAACCCCTCTGTTTTGACCTGTAGGGGGCAGCGTTGTCCCTGCTACTCCAACCGCAAGGTGAGAAGGCTCTGTGAATACATGTTCATTTACAATGTATCCCAACATTGACCATTTCATATCCAGGCAATGAGATGGATTACTAGGGTTGAAACTAATGGCTGTTTTAAATGTCAGTTCATCTGCTGATTATTCTCACAATTCATTGGTGAGTTTTTTTTTGTCTCTATACTATAAGAAAATGGTTAAAAAAACAAAACTGACTTATTTTCTTGTGATAGAAAAATGAAGAATAATCTGTGCTTTTATATTCTGACTATACATACTCAACAAACAAAAGGAAGTAGCTCTTATGTATTCATTTGTTTAGTCCTTTAGGATTTTTTTTGCAGGGCTTCAGTTAAGAATGCTATGAATAATGATGAAATTTGGGTGATTAAAATATAAAACAGTATGTTTTTTCGGCCAGACTTTTTCATACCCACGCCATGTCCGTGTGACAAAAGTAGCTCCTTGTCCTTCTTTTCCCTGCTCCCCCTTTTTTGTGTTGCCTGCATATTTCCTGGACAACTGTAAGCTATACTTTGTATAGAACATAATATGCAAAGATAGATGTGCCCCTGTTGTCACATAACAGCTCTATCAATCCTACAACGGCTAATGTTTGGATGGGTTTCCTCCTTTGAGCTCATTACTTTACATTACATCCTTAATGTGATGGATTGGTTCTGCAAGAGGCAGAGATTTTAACACAACCAGAAAAGCTTTAGTTGTAAGTTTTCACTGTTGAGCCCAGACTATTTACTATGTTTTTTTGTCATTTTAGTGCTGTGCTTTTAATGTAGTAAAACATTTGAAGTGGAAATACAATCACATTTGGAAAGTAGGGATGCAGCGATTGTAAAATTCCAGGATAATGGCACAAGTCCTCCTGTTAGACAGCATCAGCAGTGATGATTTTTCTTAATTTTTCCCGTATTTGTTCCATTTTGTGCTGCGAAGCAAAGGAATTTTAGTGTTTCAGCCCTTTGGCACTTTATCTCTTAATAAGCACGGATTCAATCATACAAATATATGTAAACAAGTTCAATTATAACAATCCAAAACTATATTGGAGAGTGAATAGACATAGGCAAATGTCATCTTATTTCTCTTTCTAGTCAAAGTTCATACCGTAGCTGATGTATCAATGCTTCTCTATCAGTAGACCTAACACTTGACCATAATATATAATTAATCCTTTTGGCATCATATAAATGTATTTTTAGTAACATGTTTTCTCAAGCAGTAGCCAGGGCCTTCATTTACCGTTTCTGAAGAAGAACCGGGCTAGTATTAGAGGCAGGTTTTTATTTTTACTTTCCTCTTCTTTAGTGCAAAGCCGTGTTTTATTTGCGCCTGTTTGCTCTGTTAGTTATTGTATTGTGCTATTTAACTCGGTGCGTCCTTTGACTCGTGACACTTCAGTGGATACAAACCAATAATTTCATAACAGGCTTTTATTATGATAGCTTTACCATCTTATGACACTTATATGTTGAAAATAAAGTGACACAAGTGTAGATTATGTCCAGCTGGCCTGCACAGTATAGAGCTGGCACCAGGAGTCTTTGCAGCTTTATTTTTAACCTGGCCTGTATTTGAGGACATTGTTTGTGTCCACCTCGCCCACAGCCATTATCAGAGACCGGCCTTAAAATTGACTCTTGACTCATATTGCATCTCATCTTTGGATTAGACAGCATTAAAGTCTGTGTTCAGCCCTAGTTTTAGACACATACAGTCATTTACTTTGTCGTTATCCTGATCAAACCACAGCTCTGTCTGTTTACCTTTCTGTTAGAAGTGTCCTTATATCCACTAGATGGTGCAGTTGTGTTCTTTTCTTGTCCATTAAACTGTGTCATTAATTTTTTAAAGGCGTGTCTGGACTGTATCTGCCGCGGTTGCCAGAACTCCTACATGGCCAACGGGGAGAAGAAGCTGGAGGCCTTTGCTGTGCCAGAAAAAGCCCTGGAACAGACCCGCCTCACTCTGGGCATCAACCTGACCAGTATCACAGCGGCGGCCCTCCGCAGCCCAGCCACCAGCTCCCCTGGCAACACCCTCCTCAACGTCACCACAGCAACGGGGGCTCCGGTCACGGCTACCTTCCTGTCGGGGGCGGGCCACGACAACAGGGGCTTTGACGATTCACTGGAGATGCGGTTTGACTGCTGAGGTCCCGGCCCTTCCTCCGGTTAGTCGATGCGCACATTCCCCGCCCCGCCAGCCGGGCGTCATCCATCGGGTCGTGCCAGGGGCCTGCGGTGGCGGAGCCAGAACAAGGCAGCTACAGTGACAGGCGGTAGTGAAGCGAGGGTCACCAGCTGAAGCTGAGGAGTTGCCCTCCGTCCGCCGCCCAAAACTGCACCATGCTTGTGGTCTTGCATACAAGTCGGAAGAGAAGAAGGAAAAAGGAGATGTAGCGTTACTGTATGTGCAGAGATTTCATTTCAGTGGGGATAGTTCTTTTAAGTTTCTTCTCTACTATGGGCAATGTGTAGAGCATGTTGTGTAGCTAAGTCAGGAGTGTCGACCCAGGTCACACGCCTCTCTGTGTGTGTGTGAGTGCATGTGAGTGTGTATGTAAGAGGGGAAGGGTGTGGTTTGGAGATGAACCTTATGAGCAGGAGCGGAGACATCATCATCATCAGAGACTGGTGTAATTTATATTCAAGAGAGAAGTTTTTGTATACGGACTTGAGTTTCCATTAAGACATTTTAAGATCTGTTTTATAAGTTACATTAAAAACAACAGAAGCCGGTGTGAGGTGCATTCAACCAGAATATTTTCACGAGGATGTTAAGATCAACAATAATATTTGCACTGAAATGAGTCATAAAATCAACTTCAACATGTGAAAAGCACTTAATGAAATACAGGTTGACAAATATTTATCTGCAACAAACAGGTTGTGACTTTAACGCCACCAGCCAAATGTGTGTGTGTGTGTGTCTGGTGAATATTAGAAAAACCTATATTTAACCAATAAAGTGGTGAATTGCTGAAGCAAGAGAAACTGCCACATGTCAAGATCTTATGTTAAAAGTTTTTTCATTTGTCATTTGTATTTTAAACATTTCTTCAAACAGATTAATAAAGTGTTCCCCACTGTATTTCTAATCTCACCGTGTTGGTGTTAAATATTCTGGTTGATTGCAGCCCCTGCGTGTTGTTTGTCACATGTTATGGTTTCTGGAAGCTACACACATGCTGCTAAATACCACAAAGGACTCGAGGAGAGCAAACCTGTTTTCCTTGTCTTTTGTCTTTGTGTTTTTGTTTCTCTTTTTTTTATAAGTTGCGTTAACAACATTTGCAGTATTTATTGGACGTCTCCTAACATAGGTTACGTGTCAGACATTATTTCACAGTTCAGCCCATCATGTCTGTTGATTCAGTTTGGACTGTTCTGTCTCGGTTACGTTACTGTCTTCGTAGTGTTAGTTTCTGGTGTCTCCAAACTGTTTTTGTTCTCCCTTGGGGCATTTAAATACCTGTAATATAACTGTAACATATTTCCACAAAAAAGAAAGAAAATCAAAATCTTGACAAGTGTTCTGTGATTATTTTTTCCTTTTTTTTTTTTTTGCTCGTTTTTCTGTACTTGCACTACTGTGTTTAAACACTAGATGGCAGCATTATGTCTCAATGTTTTCATCAGGCTTATGAATGTTGGGTCTTTACACAAAACCTTAATTTATTACCTTTAACCCGTGGTAAAAACAAATGGCTGTCAATAAATTAGGACATTTAAGGTCAAATCAAAGCAAATAAGTCAAATCTCCACTGCAGCCGAACAGTTTAATACAATCACCAGCTGTTTTTTTTTGTTTTGTTTTTTAACAGTGTCTTTATTTCACATATTTACAAACAAATTTGGCTTATGTACATTCACATTTAGGTTTGCTCTTTTAGGCACAAAAATCTAATTTCATTCAATCGTTTACAGCCTTGTTACTGCAGATGTTTTTGGTGTTTTGCAGAAGACTGACTGCAGGTGGATGCTTCCTGTTTTCCTGTGAAGGAGCCAGATTTAAGGTACTACTGTTTCAGCTCTTTCACTGATTAATGTAAGAGAAAACAAACGAATCACAGGCATCCAGCACCTTTAACATCCACCTTCAAGATCAATCAGCTTCAAAATAGAGTTGTACAAAAGAGCACAAAGATACAAACTAACACCAAATGCGTTTAAGAAGTAAAACAAAAAATGCATCTTTAGACATTTTAGAACAGTCTACATTCATAGCACAATCATGTAAATAAAAAAGTTAAGGTCATATTTACACAAGTGCTACAGTCCCGTCTGTTATGTTTTTGTTTTTTTTTCATTTAACAACAGATCTGCACCTACAACTTGGGAGGCCATCATCAGCTGATGCGCAGCTCTGTTGTCATGGAGACCACTGGGGTATAATGAACAAAAACCCACATTGCCAGACTCCCTTTATTGACAGCTTTTTTTCTCACTAGTGTGATATCAATATAGTATCTGTCAGTGTAATACTGTGCAGACAACACTTTAAATGGGCTGTTCTAAATTTTATACAGATTTGTAAGTATCCAACTGTTGAAATTGTTTGCATCATCTTTCAAGGCTTCCATTTATTTAAAGTGGTGCAAAAAATTAGTTAAAAGTGCATTAAGCTTACACATACAACCTAACCTAGGTAAACTATTGTCCAGATTAAAGGGAGCATGCTCAGTTATTTAAATTTTTTTTAACTTATGTAGAAAAGCTAATGAAGTAAAACTTCAGAATCTCAAAATTGCATATTAACTCCATCGTTGGAGAAATGCTGTGAGTTGCAGTGACCTTCATTACTCACTGTAACAATTAACGATGTAAGACATTACTGGGAAAAAATACCATGCCTGGAAAACTAACTGACCTGGAAGGATTATTCTGTTGGAAATGTTCAGTTCTTTGGAGCGTCAAAACCAAACCCAAATAACTCTGTTCTGCAGATTAAATATGCTAAATCTTACATACTTTAATAAGAATTGGAAAACAAATAACAAAAGCGCTGGTTAGCTGATGATTTCAACGTATAACAGTATTGTTAGACATATAATTTGGTTTATGTACATTTGTACGATAGATTTATAAATCTTACACTAGAAAAAAAACTGCAGAGTGAATGTATTATAATATACAGACAGTGATTTGAAGTAGATCTGTTGCTCTGAGACACACATGCCATCATACGTCATTATTTCTCAGAATTTCACATTTTGGCCCAAAACTGTATCTTAGAAACTACATCCAACCAGCGTTTTGACGTAATTTTTCTTTCTTTGTAACTCAAAATTGTTAAAGTTTTACTACTTTTATTCTGGAGGTTTTTTACTCGATCCGTCTAATCTGGACCTAAACTCAGTGCAAAAGGTCCATGCCCATGTATCCAAAACTTTCTGGCAAAAATGCAGAACATTTCTTGGAGCTACTACTGAAGGGTTATATAAACATATGGTATATTTTCAAGGTTGCATGTAAAAAAGCCGACTCAAATCTGTTTATAGGAATTGTCAATTATATATACTTCACTGGAAAAGATGTTTTATATTCCTCAGCTACTGAAAGGCCAGAAAAACAAAAGGGGAAAATACTGGAGGAAATTCAACTTTTTTTATTATTATTATTTTGCTTCTTGTTTGCCTGTTGTTTTATGAGGCATTAAGGACATATTATCTTTAACTTCACTTTCTAAGTCTCTCTATACTATAAAAAAGAAAATCTCACAAGAATAATAAAAAAGCTTTTTAGTTTTATATATTCATCCTCACTGAAGCATAATGAGGTATACTTAAAGGCTAAAGAGTTCTTTATGACCCTTAACATGCCCCATGTCCATGTCTTTTTTGTACAAACATTTCATTGAGGAGAAATATTTTCTCACACCACTTAAATAAATGGTAGTTTATGGCTAATTTTTGTTCCAAAAGTCCAGAATTTAGTTTACCAACAACTGAAAAATGGCATAATTTCAGAATTAGAAAGTAAAGTGTTAAAATCTTGCAGCTTTTCTGTAGAAATGGAAGTAAATTAAACCTTGAAAGTTGATACAAACTGTATGAAAGCAGTGTTTAGAGGAATATTACACTTGAGGAACTAGTATCACTATCAATTTAGGGAGAAAAAGGAAATAAAAAAAGGAAGCCAGACATATCAGTAAACCTCCAAAGCTTTAGAGAAAGTGGAGATATTGTGAACTTTTGACCACACATGTGATAACATGTTTTTTTCACATGACAATGACATCTGTGATATGTCTGAAATAACCACTTAAGTGACTTTAAGTTGAATTTTTGGTCAGATTGAACCAGTGTTTTCAATAATACTGGACTTAACAGCATAGCTAGAAAAAAAAAATCCCAAACTTCTGATGTTTGAATCCAGATGTGAATGTTTTCTGAGTCTGCAGGTCGCATCTGCAGTTAATCCAACATAACTTGAAAGGCCAGGAATGCCAACTTTTATGAAGCTTGTAATGCACCATTTGGAGAGGAGTTAGGACAGACGAGCCAACAAACTGCAAGACGGAGCAGAGGGAGAAACTGAGCCTACTGATGCACAGAGCAACGTCTGTGAGCAGCTTTGTCTGAAAGTTCAATGTTAAAGGGGTGATGATGTTTGTCATCCAACGTGGCTGTCAACAGATATTTAGAACAAGCTGAAGGCGTATGAACCTTACCCCATCCTTATTGAAGCAGAATGATGGAAATTTAAGACTAGAGGTTTGTTTAAGACCCACGGCTAGCTCTTTTTTGTGTTTTCAAGCTGATTCACAACATACCAAAGTAAATATAACACAATATTTACATCTTTATAAACACATGCACACGCACACACACTCATATGTATGTGTCAGATAATCACAAATGTCCACACGAAGAAGGTTTTGTACAAACATTTCATAGAGGCAGAACAAATTTTGTGGGACATTTTAATGAGTCTCCTGTAGGAGGCACAAATGGGCTAATGATGACTCAACAGCTCCCCCTTGTGGAGAAGCTTGGAACTGCTCAAAGTGTTAAAAGTTAATATTATTTGTTGCTTCGCATGTTAACTTTGGCTCTAAAATTTTTTGAGCTGGGTCGATCAGCTGGGGAACGCTCTGTTGTGACCGTTTAGTCTTGTTTGTGGATGGTTTATATATAAAGTGTACGAAGGACATGATGAAATACTGCATTTCTTTTCAAACTTTTTCAGTTTGAGAGAAATTTGGAGCCTCCTCAGGACCTAAACTTACAAAATAGTGACATGAATTATTACAGATCTACATTATTATTGACTCTTCCACATTCAAAACAGTCTTTTTTTATGAATATATATATATTTATCCACTTTTAACTTCAATATTTACTTATTGAGCAGGATTGGCCCTTGTACTTTCAATAGAATCACAGCTGTGCCTTAAGACTCATCATCAATTGAACCACAATCACACCTGACAACGATCACACAGGTAATATGTGTTCTTCTGTGAAGGAACGTGATCGTGTGACATTGACGGTGAAACAGGCCGAGCTTGCTGTTTTGTAAGTAAAATGACCTAAATCTTATGAGTTTATAGAGTGTAATGATAGATATTTTCATTTGTTTTATGGGTATTTTAATGGACAATTCATTAAAAAAATGCAGATTAAACCTCTTAAATATGCCAAGCTTTTGAATAATTTTGTTTGAGGTTTATTTTCTGCTTTTTTTGTCTAATTTGGAAACTAAACTGTAATTTGTGGTGTCTTCTAGTGGAGATTTTGTCTGCCTATTTCACTGTATTCAGACAGTTTGAAGTGAACAATCTGGTTTTCATCTCCTCCATTATCATCACTTCAGCTTGTGTCTGTTTGTGTGTTTTAGTGACCAAAAATTACCTTCTCTCTGCCTGAATACAGATTTAAAATGTTTGTACAACTGGAACTGTAATACTGGTGACTCAAAGCCACACTTTTGTTTTGAAATCTCAAAAATACAATAGCCTGAATAGTTCTGACTCACACATTCACACAGCCCCAAATCCATGAGTCCTTTCGCTCTGTTTTACCCACCAAACCAGTGTTGGCAAATTGTTTTGTTGTTGATTCTCAACACAAACAAAACTGTAGTTTTTCATTTTTCCTCCTTGTGAGTTTAGGGACTCGTCGCAGGAGATTAAGATGTGTTCATGGAAAGATTTTGCATGAACAGAAACACGTCAGTATTTGGTTCAGAGCCTCTAGCTGATGAGAAATGCCCCAAAAAAGCTGCTTTTTTCATCCATGTCCACAGCGGAGGCGTTGGTCACCGTGACGAACAGGCGGTCTCCGGTGCTGAGGGGGAACAGCCCCCCCTGATGGGCAGAGTGAAGGGAGAACTGGGAGCCGCGGGACCAGCAGGAGGTCCGACTGGTCTTCATCAGCAGGATGGGAACCGGGTAGGAGCTCACCTGGAGGGAGGAGGAGGAGGGGGATGAAGACAGGTGAGGGTGGGAGGTCATACGTAGAAAGTTTGCAGAATTTACAGAACTGTAAATCAATTAGATTTGCATTAATTATCCATGAACTGATTAGAGATGAATACTTTTGGTTGTTTTTAAGCAAAGATCTTCTGGGTCCATTCCCAGGGTGTCAAACTCATTTTAGTTCAGGGCCCACATACACACCAATATGATCTCAAATGGGCCGGACCAGTAAAATAATAACATAATAACCTATCAGTAATGCCAACTTCAAACTTTTCTCTGAGTGAAAAAAGTTAAATTATATTATAAAAATGTGTACATCTACAACCTATACTTAAAAAAAATGTGGATAACATGAACCACCACGAACAACCTGAAAGTTCTTAAGAAAAATAAGTGCAATTTGAACAATACTGTGCCTCAGTTTATCATTGACTCATGTGCATTACAACTTACAGATCACAGTGGATCTACAAATACACAAAATATTTAGTAACAAACATAATATTGTTAAAATTGCACTTTTATATTATATTTCACACTGTTCATATTTATTCAGGCTAAACAAAGAGAAAGTTTGGATTTGTTATTCATAGGCTATTATGTTCTTATTTTACTGGTCCAACCCATTTGAGATCACATTGGTCTGTATGTAGCCCCAGAACTAAAATGATTTTTGACATCCCTGATTGTTAATATCTTCAGTGTAATTTTTGCATTTCACAAATTAATCCCACGGGCTGGATGGGACTCTTCGGCGTGCTGGTTTTGGCCCGTCTGTATGTGTGACACCTCTGCTCTAGCCTTTTGAATATGAACATTTGATGCTGTCATACTGTATCTGATAGTTCTGTATATACTTGGGTTTCCTAAAGTCCCTAAAAAGTCTCACTTTACATGTTTTCTGGGAAAAAAACACACCAAACCATGTGCAGCCCAGCCAGAAATGATCACACCCAGCTAGTGTGTCACGATGCTCCTCTTACCCCAAAACATGACAAATTCTTCTCAAATCAATAACATTTCGCTATATTTTACTTTAATCTAATATAGAAAAGTACAGTTTCAATGAGATCTAGTTTGAAAACAGCACCTTTAGTTCCAAGTTGAAGCCTGTTTAAAATAAAACATTTGAAGCTCACTGTACTTGGTCCAAGGAAGCATTCAAATGAGGAACTGTGGGTATGAAGACATTAACGTTTCATGGCAAGAAAGAAGCACCTGCCTGCCAGCAGCCGCTCATTGATATCTTAACTAGTTTGTTTTCCAGCATGGACATAAAATAGGGCTGAGTTCTCTTTAGCCGCATTCATGAAGGTCTTAAAGTTATCTTGTTGAAACCTGTAGAAATGTTTTATACTGAACACAAAGATGTATCACACTGAATCTTCTAAAGCAGGGGTGTCAAACTCATTTTAGTTCAGGGGCCACATTCAGCCCAAGATGATCTCAAGTGGGCTGGACCACTAAAAAAGCAATGAAAAAAGTTAAATTACATTATGAAAATGTTTACATCTGCAAACTATTCTTTTAAAAAATGGAAATAACATGAGAAATTTGAACAATATTATGCCTTAGCTTATCACATACACATGTGCATTATAACTTACAGATCACAGCGGATCTACAAAGACACAAAACATTTAGTAACAAGCAGAATGTTCTTAAAATTGCACTTCTCTTAACCCATAAAGACCCAAACATCCATCACCGACCAAAAGCATCTACTGATCTAAAATATTAAATATCCGTTGATCCATTACTCCTATCAATACATGTAAATAATTGGTGTAAAATGCAGTTCTTCATCTTTTCATGGTCATCAGATGTGACCCATTTGGACGTTCAGAGGCTCTGCAGTGAACGTGGAAACACTGTCATCTTCTACAACATTGATTCACCAGTAAAACCAATGGAGTTGGATAAATAACAGTGAATGGAGACACTTGATTTACCTTCAATTAATGATATATTTTACTGAAAAAGTCACGTTTTCTGCAGTTTTCTCTGTTTCTGATATAACTCTCAACTTTAAGCTGAGCTTTTATGAACATCTACATGATCAGTAAATTAAATACTGCAAAACATCTGATTTATCCTGATAAAATACAAAATAGAGAGGGTAATATTATAATAAATGGTGATAAATCGCTTGGATATAAAGAAAATTTCATTTGGGAACTGACACAAAATTAACGCTGGGCCTTTATGGGTTAAGATATTTCCTGTTGTTCATATATGTTCATATTTCTTTTATGAAAAGATAGTTTCTAAATGAAAACATTTTTATTTAATTTTACTTTTTTACACTAAAACAAAGAGCAAAATTTGGAGTTTTCAATATTTATAGGTTATTATGATAGTATTTTGCTGGTCTGACCCACTTGAGATCAAACTGGGCAGAATGTGGAACCTGAACTGAAGTGATTTTCACACACTTGGTTGTTAATATCTTCAGTGTTATTTATGCATTTTACAAATACATCCCATTGGTCGGATTGGTCCCTTTGGCCAATTTTGGCCCGAAGGTCGTATGTTCGGCATCCCTGGTCTAAAGCATTAAAGGGGTCATATTTTGCCAAACCCACTTTTATTTTTCTTTGGTTTATTTATTTGTGTATTTGCCCCTAATAGTTCAAAAAGTTTGAATTTGAACCCTCCAGGTGCTGTAAAGCTATCTTTATATTCATTTTGGCAAAAATTGAGTGGATTTCTACAACCTGTTTTAATTCCTGCTTAATTTGTTATGTATATAACTAGTTACGTCACAACATTTGTACATATAAGGTCAAGACTTCTGACGAACATTTCTCCGAGTACGACATAACTGTTAACAGCAGCGGTTGTAG
>JAPTMW010000014.1:9611619-9622860 GCA_029822955.1 Ostorhinchus angustatus | reverse complement strand
CATATCTGCTGTATGTCTGTGTGGTAGTTCCAGTTGTTTGCCAACTACTTGCCATTAGCTAGGTGCAAAAGTAACCTTAGCTGTGAAGAAACACAGTATATGGTGTGAAAATACTGTTCCCAAGTTACAGTTTTTACCCTCAGCCCACGCCCCAGGGTATTGTCATCAGCTCGTCATCCATCCGTCCATCCATCCTTATGTGCAAACTTTGGCATTCACTTATATTTCAGGCCACTGGGTGGCAGTAGTGCAACTGATAAGTCAAGCTGAGGGTTTTCAAGTGCACACACGTTATGTTTTTCTATATCTATAATAGAGCTATTAAAGTTCTATCAATGTTGACTCTGACGTAAAGCAACAAACCACAGTACACAATCACTTAAACACACATCTACTCTTTCCATGGACTTTAATCACTTTAAAGATTGTTTTGGCCATAGCACATCACATTAATCAGATCTTGTGTAACTATTAGTGGCCATAAAATTCTATCCATGTATCTGGTCTCAATATGTGAAAAAAAGGATAATAAACCAGAGGGAAAACAAAACAAAACAAAACATATACAGTATATCAGAGATAAAGAGTGTGATGCAAGCATGTACAGATGACATAGATCTTATTTTGGTACAGAAAACATTCAAATCAGTCCTCAATGTTTTAAATGGGCTATATGTACAAATTATCCAGTGAAATATATATATTTTAAAAAACTGAACGTGACAAAGTAAAAAAAAAAAAAAGCTTGAAGCCCTGTTTTCTCCACTGGACACAGCTCTAAATGAAACGAGAGGAGTTTGATGCTGAAATGGCAGCATTTCTTCACGGTGAGTTTGAGGTTTATGAAGGTATAAAGTTATTGTGACGTTACTATCTTTGCTAAGCCACTGTTTACTGATACATGGTTCAGACGAAAATGAGAGGTCTGACCTTGTTTGGACGATTCCAAACAGATTTTTAGTTCAGCTGTTGCCAATACAAACCGTACAGAAAACAGAGGTGCTTTGTAAATCCAGTAAAACCATACTATGGCTGTTTTCTGCCTAAAAACAGAGCTAAGCTAACAGAACTATAATGTAAACTATCAGCCGATGCAGCACATACAGATTATAAAACACAGTTATTTTTGACTGAATGTTAAAATAACCAGCTTTGAATTTTAGTTGGAAGAGGAAAACTTGATGGTACCATAATACAGACGTGTGTAAACAAAGACCTTTACATTTTATTCAGTGATTGATACAGTCTGTGGATACATAATGTTGATACTTTGGTGGTTTTGGACCAAAGTGTGTCCTGGTATGTGAGTTCCCCCTGCTGGTGAAATGAATACTACATATAACCCCTTTAAAGATATACATCATTTTCCTTTTTCTTGTGATGAGTTGATTATCCAACCCCCTGTTGTGACAAAGCAGGCAAATAATTTATAAAGAAAAATAATAGAACCACAGCTAATCTTGATTTCCATATTTCTTTACAGTGAATATAACTCATTTAAAATCTATAATTCTTACTTTCCTCCAGTATAAAAGCATATCAAACGTAGTCACTCCTTACTAGAAAGTGTACAAACCGTGTGCGTGTGGAGGGTAATGTGAGGAATTCACATTGCTCAAAGGAATCCACATGTTAGAAATAAGCTGTCTGGAATCATTTCCCTTTAAGAGAAAAAAAATCTCCTGATAGCCAGTGTTATAGTTTCAGTGTTTTTTTTTTTTCTTTTTTTAATAATGTGAAGCCCTATAATGACCACACTCGACTCAGTGTTTCTGCTACACTCTTGGCTCGCTGAGTTTTGGGCCGAAAGCCAAGCCGAGTCCGTCTGACGCTGGCTGTCGTCGGTTCATTATATTAGTTTTGGGCCAGCGGTGAGTGGGGGAGGGAAACACGATAGTCCGTTTGGGATTTGTTCTCTCAAGGTGATGCATAAATTTCACAGCTATCGTCATGGTCATCGTTGTCCTTGCATGCGCCCCCATACAGCACCGTGGTCATCAGAGAGGAGTTCGACAGGATGACAGCATGACTTTCAGACATACAGTATTGCACAATCCAGTGAGTGTACACAGCTGTGAACTCTGGCATACTTCTACACCACACACTCACACATACACACAGCCCTGTTTTCAGTGCATCATAAAAGAATAAAAGCTGCAAATCATTTCTGAGCGACTCTGACCTACGAAAACTCGTCAGATTAGGAGGATGTGCACTCAAGGCTCATCATTTGTTCTTTTGCGAAGAGATTTTTCACCTCTTTACTTTACATTTTTTTAGACAAAAGGTTAAACGCACCGGATATTAAAAACTGAGATGTAACCCTAAGATTAATTGCTTTTTTTTTTTTTTTTTTTTTACATCATGTTGCTTTTTTATCCATTTTCTTTTAAAACCTGATGATTTTATGATTTGTTCATTTCGATTTTGATGCCTTTTTTTATTTTTAAAATTGCCAAATGCTTGTACATGTGTTTGTCATTATTGTTCGTGCCATATATATATATTCAAGATTACGCAATGACAAATGTACTGTACATGGGAGAGAAGTAAGAGGTTATTAAGGTGTAGTTTCACGGAGGTGTTGATGATACTATACTAGTGTAGAGCATCATTGCATGTGATTGCCATCCTGTTGCCATTTGGATTTAAATGAGCAAATAGTTAAGAGCCCTCTAGTGGATAATTACTGCAGTGAATAATAGGTTTCAGCTTCAACACTTTCTTTAACTCAAACTGATGCACTAAGTAGATTCTCATTTCTTAAACGATGGAAAGAGGTCACGTGGTCTGATGAGTCCAGAGTAATGGGTGCATCAGGGTGAGAAGAGAGGTGGATGAAGTGATTACCCATCATGCCTACTGCCTACAGTACAAAGCAGTGGAGGCAGAGTTATGATAAAGGTTAAATATTAGGTAGTGGGATTTTTTTGTTTTGTTTTGTTTTAATGGGCCAGTAAATATTTATCCTCCTGAGATGCAGCAACGCAATTTTGTCTTCTGTAGTGGACAAGAGTTTTACCTGAAAATTAAAAAATCAAAGTCCACTGAAAAGGACTTTAAAAAAAAAAAAAAAAAAAGTAAAAATGTATCTGAAAAAAACATTGCATCATGCTGTTTCCAATTAAGGCAATTATTTAATGTAAAATGGTGAAAACGTTTACTTACTGGGCCTCAGGAGGATATTTTCTACTCCTGACTAAAATAAAGAATAAAAAAGTAGGTCTTCTCAAACAAAAGTCTGCAAGCATTAACAAAATCTGTGCAATGAAAAGCAAAAGTGGCCCTTGTGCAGTAAAATGGTTCCTGTCAGCGTTAAGTTTTACAGCTGCATTAATGTGTACGTTGTTTTACTGCCGTAGATGCTAAAGGTTGAACTCCTTTATATGCGAGTGGTAGTTTAATCTACAGCCCTACATCATATTATCTAAGATCATCACATGTTTTACAGTGTCGCTGGACTGTGAGAACCACATCAGCCACGAGCTCAGAAAAACAGTCCTATTTACAGCTTTAAGATGAATTTTCCAGCTAATCCAGAGGGTCTTTTAAGACTTTGTGTCACTGAACTCTATAAAAGGAACACTTTATCCTCCACAAATATGTGATTTCACCAGAATGGAGATAGTGGAGTATTAGTACAAAGCTGCAGTAAAATGGAAACGTAAAGTATAGATACTGTAGCTAGAGCTTAGCTGCATTCCAGCACTGCTTTACATGTGCGGTATATTATTCAGTGTGTTTAAACAGTGTTGCGCTACAGACGTGTATGCGTAAACCCTTACATAAACCTCAATGTTAAGTGTCTACTTAAAATAATGGGCCTTAAGTACACATCGCTCTCTCTAAGTCTAAAAGCATTGATTAAAACATGTTTCTTTGGTCACATGTGGTCGTAAAAGTTTTGGTTTTAGGACATAAAACTGATTCTACACCTACAGATTGATTTTGCATTTAATCCTAACATTCGTTTTTACGTTTTAATTATCTTTGTGCTTACTTCCACTCAAAGCAGAGAGGAATCAGCAAGCAGGGAATGCGTCACCCCATGTCTTTATCACCTAAACTGTTTTTCCTCTTTGCAGTTTCACCAGTTTCCTGTAAGTCTTTGGTGCAGCAAACTGATCCTGTTTGGCTTTGTTGGTCTACAGGTTCTGGTCCAGCCAGTGGATGTAGCTGTGCATGCTCCTCTGTCCGACACTAGACATCATGGGCAGGAAAGCGAACACCATGCAGCCATGGAAGCCGTCCTCATAGTGATCGCTGGTGACTGTGACGCCGGCGTCCTGCAGCCGCCTGGCGTACATCAGCCCGTCGTCCCTCAGCACGTCAAACTCACAGGTCATCACATATGCTTTAGGTGTCCTACTCAGAACCACCTGCTCTGCCAGCAGCGGCGCCGCCCGTACATCCATCAGCCCCGGCACCTCCCCCACCACCCCCACCGATCCTGTTTCTTTGACCACCGGCTGAAAATGCTTCTTCCTTTCAGGCGGGAGTAGAGCTGTCCAGTTCAGCTTGGAGCGGGTGCTGCTGCTGATGCCCGGCTGGTCCAAGGAGCTGTGGTTATTGGCCAAAAGGAGGGGCTCCAGAGCAGAATCAGCGCCCAGGTACTGCAGCCAGAAACGAGCCATGACAGGCCTGTAGAGGATGGGCACAGCCTGGTTCTGCTGGTAGGACGGTGTGTAGAAGTCCAGCGCCTGCAGCACGGGGTAGATCAACGCCTGGGCTTTGAACGTCACCTTCAGACTGTCATCTAAGGCGAGCTGACAACACGAACAAACAAAAGGTGTCTTTGTCAATATGTTGAAAGCAAGAATTAACCCCTACGAGGGTTCCTACAGGGTTCTACAAGTTACATTTAGGACTTTTTAAGAGTACTGTACTTAGAACAGAATTTAATGCCCATAATGGAAAAAATTTGTGACTCCTAGAATTAAGGAAAATGTATTTATTTACTCCAACATCTTTATTCCCATTGTCTGAGTCATTTCTAACCAAAAGCCGTAAAGTTAGCGACAACTGGTTCCTAATTTCAGTATAAATTGTCGGGTTGGAACTGAGTCGACTAACGTTACTTTCTTTGCCTTCTTCTTCTTGACCTATCACATCAAATTTAATACCTTTTAAACACTTTTATAAGTTATTTATATTATATTCCAGGGGAATCTTGCCCTATTGTCTCAACTTTAACCAGAAATATATGTATTTAGCACCATGAGGGAAAACCTACCTACTTCTATGTTAACATTACACCTCAGAACATGCAAAATATGACGCAACTAACTGTGAATCCGAGGATCATGTTTGTGTCTTTTTTTTTTACCTCCTGTGCTACGGCTGCAGCCAGGTTTCCCCCCGCGCTGTCTCCAGACACACACAGTCTCTGCGGATCCATGTTGTAACGCTCCAACACCTCAACGGACAGGAAGGCCCGCGACGCCGCTAAAGCATCGTGGTACTGCTCAGGGAACACCGCCTCCGGAGCGAGACGGTAACTATGGCAACCACACATTACAGATAAGCAACAGCATCATATTAGAAAATAATATTTAATATCCACAGAAGCCCTCATCATGGTTATGACCATGATGTACGGCAGAGATTTAAATTAAATCTGATCAGGTGTTTTATTACTTATTTTCTACATGGAAAATACCTACACGTTTAAATGAGTGTGTACATCATTACCGCATTTTATTCACCTAAATGTCCAAAATTAATCATTAATGATCGCAAAAAGAGCCACAACTACCTCAACAATTTATTTATTTATTTATTTTTTGAACAACCATTGCATTGAAGCTAGGTTTGCAGGAACAAATAACAATCCGACTTTTGCACAGAACTCTACTGATTTGTCATCCATCTGTAGTTTGTGTGATAGACTTACTCCACAGACATGATGACAGCATCCAGTTTCTCTGCCATTGTCCGACAGAGGAGGTCATAGGATCGCATCCCTGTGAAGCGGATGTAGTTGATATCGTCATTGGTTTTTTAAACAAGTAAACTGTGCTCATTATGTTTTATTTATTTAATTTAACCCTCAAAGGCAAAAAGCATCTTCTGATCAAAAATGTTCGGTAACTTCTGATCCACTAATCCTATCAATCCGTGTAAATAATTGGTGCAAATTACAGTTTGTCATCCTTTCATAGTCATCAGATATCACCCATTCAGAGGCTCAGTAGTTACCGTGGAAACACTGTCATCTTCTACAACATCGATTCACCCATTAAGCCCATGTAGTTTGGCCTGGTTTTATGCTCAGTTAATGCTAAATTTAGCAGAAAAGTCATTTTGCGTCAGATTTCTTTGTTTTTATATAATAACCTTTAAATTTACTCTGAGATTTTATGAATATGTACATGATCAGTGAGTCAAATATAAGAAAATACCCGAATTACACTAGAAAATGTAAAATGCAAAGGATAATACTGCAATAAATGGTAATAAATCACTTAAGAAAGGTTAAATGTCGAGGGGAGAAAAACATTTATTAGTCACCATAAAAATAGCACTAGGTCTATAGGATTAAAGGTTCATATCACAGCAGTATGGGTTAAATTAAACAGAAGTAAACAGTTTCTATTGGAGGTAAAAACCAAACTCACGTCCGCTGCCGAGGGCCCATCCTCCACCGTGGAAATATATGACCCCCCTTTTCGGCTTCTCTCCGCCCTTTGGCTGAAAGACTCGGGTGGGTACGCCACCCAGTGGGGAGTCGGACACTTCTACGACCGGACAGGAGTGAGCGTCGATCACCTCCACCCAGGACACCAGCTGGTTGAGCAGGTGGACACGGTGGCACACACCCCACGCATGAGCCATGTCACTCTGGAAAGAAAATGGCCAACAGTCAGGGGCCGAGAGGGGACGATAACCCCTTACTGACAAAATGTATTTATAAATTATAGGAAAAAAAAATTGTGTTGCTTTGACGCAGATCCTAAATTAAGTGGAGATTAAGTTGAAAATAGCACCTCCAATAACTATGATGCATAATTAGGCATAATTATCATAACTATAATTAAACAAATTTTCACAAACACAAATGTTCATAAAAGCTCAGAGTAAATTGAAATGTTATTACAACAAAACAGAAAAAACTGACGAAAAAGTGACCAAATATATCATTATCTGATGTAAAAACAACCATCATCATTTGTCAAATGACAAACTCCTGAATCAGTGTTGCAGAAGATGACTGTTTACTACATTCATGTTCACTACAGAGCCTCTGAACGTTCAGATGGGTCATATCTGACACTGAAAACCTAACAAACTGCATTTTACCTGAATTATTTACATGTATTGACAGAAGAAATAGTTAGAAAGTTA
The DNA here is from genome assembly GCA_029822955.1 of Ostorhinchus angustatus. Classification (NCBI taxonomy): domain Eukaryota; kingdom Metazoa; phylum Chordata; class Actinopteri; order Kurtiformes; family Apogonidae; genus Ostorhinchus; species Ostorhinchus angustatus. The sequence goes on along the minus strand of JAPTMW010000014.1, from coordinate 9,615,516 downwards.
TTAAATGTTTTAGATCAGTTGATGCTTTTGATGTCAGGATGTTGCCTAGAGTTGAGCAATAGGGCCAGAAAAAATAGCATCTCAATTTTTTTCAATGTTATGAGTGATTTACAGTTTTAATCAGTTGTTTTCTAGCCATGGAAAAAAAAATACTGTTTCATTATTAAAACCATAGGCCATGCACAACTGGAGAAACACATTTACAACTAAACAGGTTGCATTTTATGACAGGTCTCCAGAGGAATAAATTATTTTACAACGGAGGCCTTTTTTCATGTAAACTTTAAATCATCTATATTATAAAAGCCAAGTGGCCTCTGTGTGTGTGCGTATATGTGTGTCTGGGGATTCACACAAAAGCCAGAAACAGCTGACTGCTGCAGTTTGGCATACTTGTGTATTTCTGCTCAAGGAACAGACTAGCAAAAACGGCAAGTTGATAGGACCGATATTTTGAGAGACATTAGTAATTTTGGAATACAATAACCTTACAATCATGTTGATATACCCAGTACACTTTGGCGGTGACTGCTGGACAAATGCAGTACAACATGCACGAATACACAACAGTATAAAAACTACCACATCTAGAACCTGTGGATACCCATGAGTCAATGCACTAGTGATATTTATACATGTGCCACTAGGGCATCATTTGTAGGATGAATAGGGTTTGGTACGTGTGACAGCTTTGGAATTAGATGTTTATTGGATAATTTCCGGTATTGGATGTGGATGTGTTAAGTTGAATGAACTATGATGTTTAATACTTTTGTTTTTAGATAAATGCATCTTAGACAAAGTTTTGCTTCAGTAGATGTATGTATTTTGGACCTGAGGAAAAGAGGCTCTAATGTGGAATATGGGGATCATAATAAACAACATGTGATAACACTGGTCTACATTTTTTTTTAGAATTGATTAAATGTGCTAAACCTTACATACTTTAAAAATCTGAATTGTTAATTATTAATGTAAATATTGCTCCATGCCCAGCAGTGTGTCTGATAAGGTACAGGGCTGCACAGTAAAAAACAAGACAAGGCAGAAAAACAGCTGGTTTAGCCTTTTTGGCGGCGAAAATAATGATTTTGTCCAACTGGAAAATTGACTAATCAAAGTGTTTCTCTATAGAAACATGGATTTCTGAGTTTTTAAATCTCTTAGTTATGCAGTGAATAACAGATATACTCAATGACACTAATTTTAGAGCTGAAACCATTTAGAACCAGGTGAAGGGGTGCATGTCATTATCACAAATATTAAGATGAAAGACTATAAATTCAGAGCAAGAGGCAATATTCTCAGTTCTTTTTTCCTTAATTCTGATCCAGCCTTATATAGGATCTTTGGATTCCCTTTGATAATGTAAAAGATTATTTATCTAATTTGAGAGTACTTGCACTCTCCTTCTATGTGAAAGATATTAACATTCTCTTTGTCTGATTTGTTGTTTTGGTTGTTGTTTTCGTCATGGTTTAGATCCATGTTTATTTTTATGTATAATTGCAAAAATTAATAAAATGTGGAAAAAAAATATTTGAATTGTAAAACAAATGATAAAAGTGCTGGTTAGCTGCTGTTTTCAAATGTATATGATAAAGTGTTATTACACAATAGATTTATGTTGTGTGCAATACACTTATAAAGAAAGAACCTGTAAAGTGAATGTATTGCACAGTAATGTACAGACAATGTTTTGTTGATCTGTTGCTCTAACACAAACTTTCCATTTGATTAAAATCCATTCTCTCATTATTTCTCAGAATTTCAGATTTTGACCCATTTTGATCTTAACTGGAAACTACAGCCAACCAGCAATTTTGATTAAATTTTTCTTTATTAGTGACTCAAACTTGGTAAAGTTTCACTACTTTTATTCTGGAGGCATTTTACTTGTAGACCAGTGTTATCAAATTAATTCAATATATTGTCGAGCCTTAGTATAACCTCTATGTTAGTCTGTTAAGGACTTAAAATAAACTAGATTATATTTTGTGAAACTGCTAAACTTCCATTAGACTAATCTAAGAACCAGCTGGGTCTAAAATAAACCCATGACACTTGCTCATGTGCTTCAATCAATATGTGTAAGCCCACAATTTTTATATATTCAAGGTTTACAAATGCTCATTTCAGCTACAAACCTTAGAATAATGAACATGTGAACGTTACTTCACAGGCTCAGAATCTTATTGACTATAATCTGAGCCCATAGAACAGTGTTTTCCCAGGTTTTTATTCACTTGGAAAACAGGTTACACAATTAATTAGTGCTGTGTTTTCTCCTGTTGCACTAGTATATTATTAGTATTTATTGTTTCTGATCCTCCCTTCACCTCAGGGTTGGGTAAACAAGCCCACAGTGGGAAAAACAAGGTGCGCTTCAAAAAAGGGTATCTAAAAACAAGATAAAAACACTAAACTTGAAGAAAAAGGTACTCAAAACAAGTGAAATATCTGTCCATGAAGGAAGATAATGTCACTTGACAAGATGTCTTGAATTAAGGTAGTTAAATCTAGAAATAAGCGTGTGTACAGATGTATGAACACTTAAAATAAGATAAATTATCTAACATTTCTAAATCTAAGTTTTTTTTTTTATCTAGGTAAGAACCACATTATTTGCAGTGTGAGGATCTAAGCCCCACAGCGCTGCAGGGAAGGAACAGGCAGGGTGTGAAAACTAGTCCTACGCAATGTTTGTTAAAACACGTTGAGCTGCATTGACTCAGATTTGACAATGCGGAGGTGTGAACGGGCGTCACGAGTTTCAGTTCAGGACCCTTTAGATAAAACGAATATGTTACAGAAGACACGCAGCTCTGTGCACAGGAAAACTACAGCTACTTGTACTTGAGTATTTCCATTTTCTGCAGCTTTGTGTTTCATCTACATTTATGTGACGGCTTTAGCTCCTTTTCAGATCACTTACTCTATTCCTGTCCAGTAAAAACCACAAATCTCTAAATGTTTCTACTCTTTTTCTAATAAACTCAATGATGTGTTCATTTATTGGACTGGCTGGAAGAAGCATCAACACAAAAGCTCTTCTGAGAAACACATATTTCTCACAGCAACGCCACAAACGCCTGATGATTTTACAGACTGGGATGCACTGCTGCAACTTCAACTACTCAGTGTTATGTAAAGTGGCTCCAATGAGCTCAATCTTATACAAGCACAAAAATACATCACTTAAGCATCTTATATAATAATGAAAAACTGAGGACCATTTTACTGCACAGATTTCCTTAAATAAGCTTCTGAATGTAAAGGTTCTACTTAGTTTAGTGTGATATAACTACCTTTAAGTCTGATCTTTCACTGTTGAATTAATTATAATTGATGTGAATCTGTTTTAAAAAACTTTCTACAATTCCATTTTCCATTCTAGTCAATTGTACATAATTGTTTTCTTTTATTCTGTTATGAGTCTCATATCTCTAATTTTAATTCTAAACTAAACACTAATCTGCAGTGTTTAGCAAGTCAAAATTATGCCTATTGTAGACAAAAAGTAGGTTTTTTTTCAAGTTTGTAGTATTTTGACACTATGTATGTTATATATAGTGTTTAATTCTATAGAAGTATCACCATATTACTACTGCTTATTGATTTATTCATAATTCATATTTTTTTGTATGTGTAAGCTACTATATAATTCTCAAATGTTATGCATTATTTTATTCAAACATAATATACTCTGTAATATTTCTATAATTTTCACTGCTCTACTCTTGAACCAAATGCAAATCATGTCTATTCACTTCTGATATTATATAACATTCAGAAATACTGTTCTCATTTGTTATTTTCCATAAACCCTCGTGGTATAAAGCAGTGTGTGACGACGTTTTATTCTTTTCTGTTTCAAACTATATTAGAGTGCACTGA
>JAPTMW010000014.1:9552651-9566818 GCA_029822955.1 Ostorhinchus angustatus | reverse complement strand
ACTCTACAGATTTAACTTTTCATCGTCTTACCTTGACCTGTCGATCTCTCAGCAGCTGTTTCACTGCTCGTTCGGTGTCGCCCCCTGCTGCCAGCCATGCCAGTTTGGCCTCAGCTCTGGACAGCTTCACTCCTTCACCTGTAGCGCTAATCTGCTCTGACTCCTGACCATCTCTGTCCACCGTAGTCTGCATCCCAGAATCCCTTTCTTTGTAGTTTAGCTGCACTGATGCTGCCATGGCACAGATTTCATCCAGCAGGTGAGGCAGCTCTGATGTCAGCCAATCACAGGGGTTTACATTGCTTCCGTCACACATGCAGAGGGCTGCGTACACCTCCTCAGGGCTGACGCCACGTTTTTCTGCTTCCTACAGAGATGAAGTCTCAATTAGAGTTGTAATAGTATCACTACTTTGACTACATTTCTCAGTAGCACAGTGGTTACAACACTGTTTTCTGAATCAGTTGCTTTCACTAGTACATCTCTGAGCAATTTACTGAGCAAGTTGTGCAGTAGCATCCACATGAGCTACATTTCACTCCTGACCTTTTAGTGATGCTTTTTTAATATATAAAATCTGTTTTATTGTCCTTTGTAGCCATTTTGTATTTTTTATATAGTGGTTAATTTATTCTATGTCATTTTAATGTCTGTGACATGTATGACAGCAGCAGACGACACAATTAGCAAGTATCTATCTATCTATGATTAACCCACTGATCAGCAATGACTTGGCACGAGGTTGTTCAATTAAAATGAAACTAACTTCAAGTAGGAAACTGCCTCTTTCATGTTGGTGTAGTAACATGTATTTGCCTCTTATAATTTAGAGACTCTCTTTCCTATTAGCCTCCCCAACACTGCATTTATGATACAGAGGTGTTGTAACTGTCTTTATGTAAATTCTAAATACATTTTATAGCTATGTTGATGTAAAGGGAATTTCAGCAGACATGGTTTTATAGTAATGTTTCCAACAATGGGCTTACTCTAATATGGTGTATCAGACTAAGGCCTTCTTCCCTCATCAGCTTCTGCCTCTTCAGCTCTGGGTTGACCCGGGGCTTTGGCTGAGGTTTCATTCCTGGCTGCAGTGGGTCTTTAATGGTGGTGGGGGTCTGCTGGAGAGACTGGGGCAGAGACACTCCAGCAGAGTCTTTACATGACTGGTTGCACATCTCACACACTGTTGTTGGTTTGGTGTTTACGTAGGTGCAAAACTGACAAGTCCACTGTGAAAAGAATCAAAAACACAAAAAGCTGTTAACCCAAATTATATTAACCACTTTTTCAGTGACTTGTAAATTCATTCCCTTTTCACCTTTGGAATTATTTTTGAATGTATTAAAGATAATAAAAAAAAATCTTCCATAGTCTGACAGTATCATAAGTGATCCCTGATTGTGATACAGACCTTTGTTCCAGAGTCTGGCAGAGACCCTGGACTGGAGAGAACTGGAGCAACAGGTGGTCGAGTAGCCAGACGGGGGCGCTCACACACCTCACATAGAATGCTGCTGCCTTGGTTCACCACCGTACAGCTCTTACACTGCCATTCTAAAACACACACATCTTTAAGACTGAGTCACTGCCACATCTAAGATGATGATTCATGTTGTAGATGTTGTACATGATACAGGGCAGAAAATAAAACTTAAATACACATCCTGAAAGCTGTCCACTTTCCAAAATAATAACTCATTGGCAATCGACCTGTGACTCACGCTGTAGCAGGACTCACTATTTGGTGATCACTGCCTTAAACAACAAACCCAGTGGGGTTTGTAAAGGCCCAGCTCAGACACAGACAGCCATCTAAATTCCTCTTGTGCATTTTATTCTCACCTGCATTGGGTGATGCTGGGGTTTCCTGAACTATGGAAGCAGCGGTGGCGAGTCGAGGTCGCTCACAGGTCGTACAGAGTACGGCTCGCATTTCATTCACTGTAGTGCAATGAGCGCACTCCCAGGGAGCCAGAGATGGACTGAAAGACCAGACAAAAGCAGCATATTTATGTTTCCAATCCAGCTGCTCTGTTCTCCTGACTGTGATGGAGAATAAAACTAAATATCTAAAAGTTATTCTATGTAAAATAAGATGATTTAATGTCTTACAAATTCAGGTTAGCATCTTTGATCTGTGCAGCAGCTTATGGAAATAAATCAATTGCTTTCATTTTATTGGAACAAACCTTACTTTTTACTTTAGTCTTTTTTGGCAAGGGATCATTTAGCAGGTCAATGGCAAGTGATTTTAGTTTTCATATCTGTTTTCTGGCACAAAAATTTCCTCTACTCAATATTTTCAGTCGCTATTGGCAGATAAAGACTGAGCAGATCAAACATGTGATGTGTTGCCTTTAATGCTGATGAATAGGGATAGATCAGCTACACATATGAATATGTACTTATAAGATGAAATTCAATAATGCAGTGTTATACAATAATGCTGCATCTGTTATGTTATATTAAAAGTTTCATTGAATATGAGCTCATTCATGTCTTAAAACAGTTTAGTCATTTTCTATGATCAAGATTTCTTGGTTTCCTTTGGACAAAAATTTTAAAAAATCAAACTAAAAATGTCAAGGTCTGTATTACCTTAAGCCAATTTATTATTTTTATTCTAAATGTCAGTGCAGAATTTAACAATTGGTACATCACTACTGTCAAATGAAGTGAATCAGTGACTTGGCTTAAAGTTTGCTTCTCCTCTCACCTGGAGGTTTTTGCTGGTGTCACAATGGTCCGATTATGTCCTTTACGATCCGGGTGAGAGTGGAAGAGTCGGTCACAGTTGTGACATAATGTCTGGACACAAGTCGAGCACTGAGCATGTATCACAGAAACACCACAGATAGTGCACGTCTCTGCAGCCACAAACATACAGACAAAAACATAAAAAATAATAACAGAGTGTGTGCAAAACAAAAGGTCATTTGCTGGGAACAATGCTCTCTTTACCCTCTGAATATCTGATAAATTTCAACACTTGTTCTGTTGAACTGTCTCACATTAGGGTCAACAGAGTAATAATGCATCTACATTTGACATACCCTGTTTGGGTTTCTGTATTTTGTCTCTCTTGTGAGTGGCTCTGGCAGGATGTCGGTGAAACAGGTCATCGCATGCATCACAGAAAGACTGATTGTCACAGGATGGGCAGACTAAAGACGAAGGGCCACCGCACAAATTGCACTGAGTTGCTAGAGGAAAAACTGGAGAAAAGGAAAGAAAGATAATGCATCAACATGAGAAGAAGCAAAACACCAAATGAACATACGGCATACATCAAGTCTGAATTTGCACAATAAAAATATAAATAATTCAGTTTCATTCAAGCATTTCGCTGTAATCATTTTCATTCATCAGCTTACCTGTGGAGGGTTTTGGCTGCTGAGCAGGTTTTGGTGAGGAGGACAGAACCTGTGGTTGATCTGCAGGTTGCTCCTCTCCCTGAGGGATAACTACAGCATCACACGACAGATTATCCTGAAAAACAAAAAAATAAAGAAAAAAATATTCAACACTCTACCTCTTGATAGTCCTGCACATATAATTGAATTTTATATTTTTTTACTCCAGTCTACCCTTTTGTACAGAGTGCTCACTTTAATTCATTTATTTTTCTATGCTTGGAATTAAATTCATTAATTTAACTTTAATTTAGCTGTTATTTCAGTTGTGTGAATGAAAACTCGCAAAGTAAGAATGTCATTACTCAGTGTGACCACTGTGTTTCTGCTGTGTAAAAGACAATAAACGTCTTGTATCTTGAATATTTATATGTATAATAAACAGAGGAAATATCCAAATATATCAGTGTCTGCACTGATGAATCTGAAATTTGCATTTACAGATTTGTTTCATTATATTGTATTATGCAATGTATGATGCTGCACAAAAGAGCATGATGTGTTAATAGAAAGTACCACTGTTTAAATTCAGCTATTTTTTCAGAGGTGATTCAACTAATCAAGATTCAAGTCACAAAAGTCACTGAATAAAAAGATAATTTTGTACATTAAATATCAAAATACTGCAGGACATACTGTACGAGTATGACTGACATTTAGCAATCAAAATACTAGCAGGACTATAAACCAAAATAATTTTATAAGGGATAAATAGTTCCCTGAATCATTATTAAACCTCATTTTACTGACAAACAGTGCAACATTTTTCAACTTACTCTTAACAAGCAAATGACAGAAAATGGATGTTAATAATCATTTTAAGACTTAAATGATTATTAAAACTATTATCATAAAAACTCACACATTAGTTTTTCAGTGATTGATTATTTGATTAGTGGATAAAATGTGTACAGGCTGGAAATGTTTGAACAGACCTGCTGGATGACAAGTGGGATGATATCTTTGAAGAACACTAGGTGAGGATGTGTGCCCTAAACAAACACAGACATGGCAAAGGAAATGAAACAGTGAGTGATTTCAACACAAGGTGACATATTTACAGGAATAAGATAATCTCTTACAAACCTTAATGAGCATGTCCACCTCTGTGCGCAAGATCATGACCTCAAGTGTCACAGCAGCAACTTTTTCAATATCTGGTTCAGTTACTTCATCAGGGAAGCTGAGGCCATCTATCTGCTGGTTGGTGTAGCCATAAAGATAGAGGACTGTCCGCCCGCCCTGCAGAAGAAAAAATGAAAAATCAGATGACCTTTGGACTTATTAAATATGTAAAATAATGCATTAATCTTTAAGAAAATGGTTCATTTAAACTGAAAAAAACTGAGTTACAGACATTTGATACAGTATTTTTACTTAGTCCAGGTTCTTCTCACCTTGACGGCGTCCACTGTGGTCCTGAAGACCGGGTTGTTGTGTTTGACACTCCTCCAGTATTTGGGCCTGGTGGGACTTGCCAGGTTGCAGCCGTACTTCTCCAGGATACTCAAAGCTTTGACCAGTCGGTTCAAAGATTCCAGGACCTGATTAAGATCACACAGTTCAACTAAGGATGTGTATGAGGCTAAAATCACTGGAGCTCATCATTGTATACATAAAATAATGTCTTTGTTTTGCGTTTCTTTGTCGTCAGGTTTGTGACTCTACTTTTTGCAGATAATTTGGTCCTGTTGGCCTCAGTGACTGCGACCTCTAGGCAGTTCTCAGCTGGACTACCTGCTCTGGGTTGGGAATCAGTTGCTACTTCAGTTATAGTTTACGGATCTTTGGAGGTTGTTCACAAGTGGGGGAGGGACTGAGTGGGAGATTCACAAGTGGAAATGTGTAGTATCAGCAGGGATTAAAATGCTGTACTCATCTGATGTGAAGTGTGAACTGAGCAAAAAGGCAAATCTCCTGATTCTCCTACTTGATCTATGTTTCTATCTTCATTTGTGGTCGTGAGGATTGATACAAACAATGCAAATGGGTTTTTGTTGGAGAAATTGTATGTTATCCTAAAGTAATTTATAGAAACAATATGCATTCCTCATGACATTATTTAGGCATTTAGTTCATTCATGTGTGATCTTATAAAGGCACCAAGGCCTCGGCCATGTGTTAATCTCTTGTCCATCCATGCATCCATCTTGTTTCACTTTATCTGGGTCAGGGTCACTGGGGCAGCAGCCTAAGCAATATTGTACTCTTACTGGAGTTATGCTACAAGCCAAGGTAACATTGTTCCCAAGATGGGAGACGCAGCTATCTCCCATCCCCTTGACTTTGATTCACATCCTGGGTTTGACAGAACTTTCTAACAGTTTTCATCTCAGGTTGCGTGGGCTCCCCCTTAGAGAGGAGTTCAGGCATCAAGGAGGAGCTCACATTAGATCCAATTCTCCTCCGAAACAAAAGGAGGTAGTCTGGTCATCTCATCAGAATAACACCCTGGACAGGCATTTCAAGCTGGGAGGAGACCCCAGGGCAGATCCAGGACACACTAGAGGAAATATGCATCTTGGTTGGTGTCCACCATGGACGAGAAGGGTGGGGAGGGGACGTCTGGGTTTCTCTGGTGGAGCTGCTGTATCAATGACTTGAACCCAGATAAGCGGCCAAATAATTTGACATTGTCAATGTAATCTGTTGATTTGGAATCTCTTCAAAACAATAATTTCCAGCAGCTTTCGTTATAAGGTTGAGGATAAACTGATCACCAACTATTCTTACTGCTACTCATGATGTTTTGACAAAAATATCACTTTACTGTGTCATATTTACAATAATGCTGCAAATTGTTTCATGCTCATAGTTTGCCATTTGCAACATCATACATTGAGTAAAATTGTGTGCACTAACCAGCCAGATTTCCCAGCTGTACATCCACATTCCTGACAGGAAATTGGGGAATATGTATCTAAATGGTTCCTAAAAAGTCTCATTAATGTAAATATCCATTTCAGGTAAAGTCAACTTGAGAGAAAAGTGTACCTCTGGTCTGTTTCGGGTGGTCGTATTGTCCCTCAGCATGGCCTCAGCTCCAAAGTGAAGGTACTTCTCTGACAGAGACATGGGGATGTTGGCCATGGTCTGGACCTCAACCTTCACATCCTGGGCCAATCCTGAGGAGGAGAGCCGCGAATGGGCTCTCTTCCTCACCTCATCCATCTGCACAGATGGAGGGATACTCATCGCTGCTGGAAGAAAGACAATCAACAGTTTAATCAAGGAGGAATTATCAATATTTACTTCTGTTTATATCTAAAACATTATGTTTTCTCTTCCATATAGACATAGGGACTTTATTGTCATACAAGCATACACAAGAAGGAAATTCTTCTGATATAAGGCATCAAGTATATAATTGTTAAGTTAATATTTTTAGATTTGGAGAGTTTTCAAACTAAATCACACCTTCAGATCTCAAGCTCTAGGCAGCTGTTAATGTTATTTGTTACACCACTTTTGTAAAATTTTAATAATTAGAAAAAAGAACACATTTAAAGGTGTGCTCATGTGAACAGCTTTATTATCCAAAATAAATAAGAAAAACATTACACGATGCTTTAACATTTTACCTCCAAGTTGTGTAGACATATTTCTTAAAAACTGGAATGTTTTGATGAGATGGGAACAACAACATGGAGGCCAAATAATTCCACATTTATAATCACTTGACTAACACAATCTTAACTCTAGCAAGTTAAGTAACTCCACAGTAGCTCTATTGAGGCTTTGAATGGTTTCAGTTAGTTTTCATTCATTTTAAAAACAAAAAAACAAGGTCTTTCACTCACACTTCAGTATTTCAATTTTATACATTAGACTTCTCCACTACATCTCAGCAGCAAATATTGTAATAATTCTCCATGTGTTTACATTCGAGATAAAGTAAGGGGTGAAGTGTTTAACATTTACCTCCTTATCAAATTCAATAAACTCTTTAATTATACTCCTAGACTGACTGGAAAAATTATACAAAGCTGAAAACACACCTGATTTTCTGAGCACTTCAAAAGCTACAAACATCACATTTTATAAAGTGACGCAATGCTGTAAACTACCTACAGTATATAGGTATGTGCATGGGCAGCAATAGAATTCAGATATACTGCACATGCGCAGTGCACTAGTAATATTAATCCAAAATAATCAACCATTTCACTACACATCTACTTATTTGAATTTTAAAAGCTCATAATATTTTAGCAGTAATGGTTATTTACCTTTTCCCTTAAGCACAGGACTTTCACTTTTACACTTACTTTATTAGTAAATGTATGAATACTATCTGTACTTCCTGTACTTGTATATTTCACCGTTTTATGTCTGATAAGTGATGCAATTATTTCCACCTTGCTAGCAGGTGTGACAGGAAACCCCCAATTAACTGTACAAAGTGAGCATAATACTGTGTTTGTTTTCTACGTTATTACAAAAAGACATGTTTAATGACGTGATTTAACACTTCCTAAACTGCTGGTTCAGTTTCTGGAAAGTGACTGCAGTAATTTCACTTTAATCACATGACGACGCACACATATCTAACCTTGTACAGCCCATTAAATTAACTCTTAAAGAACATAATACACTCTCTGTTGTGTTTTCTCACAGCATATTATCTATACTAGGTTTTAGTGGTGTTATTTGTTTGTTTTGTTGTGTTGCAAATGAGCTAACTAACGAGCTAACCCACTTACAGATTAACCTCAGCTGAAAACGAAACTTTCTGTTAGCTTAACAAACAGCGGTAGTTAAAGCAAAAATATCAAATAAAGTTACCGTTTTCACAAGCCGAACTTCTTTTTACGTCGTCCCGACACCCGTCGAACTGTTTTTAAGCGTTTAGTGACATTAATATTGTGTGTTTTTCGTGTCATGAGACATATTTGTAGCGCCTCACCAGTGTCCGACAGTCAGTGAAGTGGCTTTATATACACGGAACTTATCTGACGTTTGGGGCCCTTCAAAATAAAAGGTTTTTACAGACACGTTGGATTTAATAACTTAACAATAACATTAAATATTATTAAATAATTGAATGCACCAATACAGAGGGAAATTTTTTAAATATATTCCATTTGAATATTTAGATTTTTTTCAATTAAATGATATTAATTTAGACTAGCATGTTTATATAAGCTAGCATGTGATTTTTAGAGTAATAACACTTCAATTCAGTGTTATTCCTGCTTCAATTTTATATATATATATATTTTTTTTTTACACCACAATATCTTACAATACAATTTTACATCTTTTTTAAGTTTACTCTTTCCGAATAGACTGTATTTTATTTTATTATTACTGTAATATGTTGCTTGGAAGACATTTTTGTGAATTATGAAAGATGAGATCATTGTTTATTAGTCACAGTGAAATCTGCACTGTTTCAGCAGCAGAATTAAATTAAATTAGATAATTAAACGTAAAAAAAAAAAGAAGTAAAATATAAACTTAAAATGTAATGCATTACTGATTAATTGATGTGTGCAGAAAAAGTGAAAAAGCAGGATATGAAGAATATTTGCACCATAAGTGTTACTAAAGAAATGGAAAAAGAAAAACAAAACAAAACGAAAAACAATAAATAAAACATGATAAAATCAATTGGATAAAACAATCGAGGAAAAAATTACACAAATAAAATAAAATAAAATAAAATAAAATAAAATAAAATAAAATAAAATAAAATAAAATAAAATAAAATAAAATAAAATACTGGTGATAAAACAATTCAACACCATAAAATAAATTGGGGTGGAAAGTAAAAATGAAGCTGTGAAAAACAACATGTAGCTACAGAAAAAAAATATAAAATACATTAACACAAATAAGATAAAAACTTTTCAAGGACACCATAACGAAGTGTTTTGTATTCATTAATAAAACAATTCAACACGATAAAACCACTGAAAAAAATCAAGGTCAGAAATATGTAATACAAAAAAAAAAAAAACTTTAAAAAATCGCGAAATATAAACTATTATAAAAGCAAATAATCCAGTGGAGTAAAATAAATACATAAATAAATAAATAAAAAGTGTGAAAAACGCAAACATATAATAAAAGCAAGCCTAAAACAACGTAATGAAAAACCTAAAAAAAATAAATAACTAAAATAAAAATGCCGCTTTTTTTCATTTTAAATTCCATGTTGAAGCGGGGTGTGATCGTAGGTGGTTTGAGGATAAAGTGAGTTTACTTTGAGGAAGCGCGGAGTGGGAGGTGCTTCATCCGTCATATAATCCAGCTCAAACTGAACGAGGAAATAAAAGAATTCGGATTCGCGTCTCGTCGACAGTTTCTCTTTCTCCTGCACCTGTAAACCTGTGCTTGGTTTTTCAGACCCTTAGTCCAGATCTGAAGACCCTGCTGAGTCATGTCCAGGACCGTGACCCTGAAGATAAGCCCCCAGAGTCAAGCCCGGGTAAGTTCATCTAAAATATCTGCTCAATAGACAAATCTGCACCTTTCATAATAACTCTACTGGATTTTTTTTTATTTTTTACATTCTAAGTGTAAAATATGGATAAACTAGAGTTGTTTTCGGCATCGTTGCGCAAAAATCCCCTTCTGAGAGGAAAACGAAAGTAAAACCACCCGAGTAAAACATGATCCAGCAGATGCAACATTACAATAGTATCATAAATATCACCATTAATCTGTATGTTTCCTCCTTCCCACAGGTGGAAAACTTCCGCCAGAGCCTGTTCACTGAGGTTTGAGGACATTTATGTATTTTATTGTTGCATTTATTTCCTTAATAAGCGTCAAAAAAAGAGGAGATGGCACATGAGGAAGACAAGAACACCAAGACAAAGGCTAAAAAACTAAGAAGGTCATGTGGAAATAAGAGGCAGATCACATGTATTTTAAATCTGTTGTGAGCAGACAGCTTGAATAATACATGGTAATTACTGCAAAATTCCATTTACAAAAAAAAAAAAAAAAGCCACTTTTATTAACCCATAAAGACCCAGTGTTGCTTTTGTGGCAGTTCCAGAATATCTTTTCTCTATATTTAACTTTATCACAATTTATTATGAAATATTCCTTTGTATTTTGCATTTTTTCAATGAATATTATGTATTTTCTAATACTGAATTTCTTGATCATGTGGATGTTCATAAAAGCTCAGATTAAAGTTGAGGGTTATTATATCAAAAACAGAAATCTGAAGGAAAAAGTGGCTTTTTCAGCAAAGTATATCATGAACTGAACATAAACCAAGTGTGTCCATCCACTATTATTGATCCAACTCCATGGATTTTACTGGTGAATCAGTGTATTAGAAGACAGTGTTTCCACAGTAACTGCGGAGCCTCTGAACGTCCAAATGGGTCATATCTGATGACCATGAAAAGACGACAAAATGTATTTTACACCAATTATTCACACGTATTGATAGGATTAGTGGTTCAGAAGTTATTAAACATTTTAGATCAGTAGATGGTTTTGGTTGTTCGGGTCTTTATGGGTTAAACGGCTTTAAAGTTTTCACTGCACTTTGTGTGAAAAAGTCAGTATCAGGACATAGTGAAAAATCAGCTGATCTTTACAAGGTCCTAAAATGACTTAAATCTAACCTAAAATGTAAAACAAAACAGGTTCCACTGTGATGTTATTTATTAATGAAAAATAAAGTCAAAATGTAGAAGCAGTGCATTGAAAACTGAGCAAATCTCATGGTTTAGTAGCTTATAGAACCATAACAGCAATAACTACAAAAACAGAAAAAACTAGGTCAAAAGGAGGATGAAATGTAAAGTAAAAAGTAAATTTGTGTCTGAGATAAAATGTAAAGTTGTGTATAATGGAAATATTCAAGAACTTGACTAGAAGTTATTGGTTTGATTCATGAAAAATCTGAAAAAATAGTTGTCTAAAATGTGAAATTCCCTGGTTTTTTTTACATCATGATTGTTCATATTTTCATCAAGACATTCATGTCATGTAGAAAAAAGAGGCAAATCACAAATATTTGAAGTCTATTGTGAGCTGCCAAGTAATAAATGTATAGAACAGGTGTAAAAAATGGGCTTGTCTGGGTGTGATTAGGGAAATCCTACCAAGACCAGATACTTTACTGAAGTAATATTACCAGTATTACGAGTAACAGTTCAGCGTTCAAAGCTTTATCATAGAAATTTGTGAGTACGATCAACAAAATGTACCTAAAGTATGACAAATCTGAGTAATTAATGGTCCCTGTTAGTATTTTACTATTATATATGAGGTTTTTGTTATATTTTACTGCTGTAGATGTTTAATAATGGGTTAATTCTTAGTACTTTTTATACAAACTGTAGTTAAATCTACAACAATGCGTCATATTCTATAAAATCATTACACTTTTGTAGTATTACTTTCCTGTGAAAACCATAGATCTTTAAAAGTAGTTTTGTAAAGAGTGTATTTAGCCTAAAAAGTAAAAAAAAAAAAAAAAAAAGTTCAATATTTGTGTCTGAGATGTAGCAGGTAAAGTGTAAAGTTGAGTAAAATGGAAATATTCAAGTACTTGAGTAGAAGTTATTTGTCATGAAAGCTATGAAAAAATGACCTGGAGAACATTCCAGAGTTAGCAAAGTGGTTTTTATGTCATTGCTGGCTGTATTTTCAACAACACATCCCGGTTTTTAAGAAATTTGGGTACATGACTTCCACATAAATGATTAGTACAATAAGTAAAGAGCTGGAGCTGCTACATGAGCAATTTTTTTCTAATAAGTTTATTGTTTCTTCCTAAAATTTGTAATAACTTGTAATAAAAGCCCATTGAGACTGCTTAGAGGTCGAGGTCCTTGAACGCATCATGATTTGGTCTAAAAACTCCCCAATCCAGAAATATGAATACATTGTTTTCACTGCAGGAGAAGAAAAATGAACTATAATTAAAGCTGTAAGACAAATGTAGTGCTGTGAAAAGTACATTTTTGTCTTTGTGATGTTATATAGAACTGCATAAAACAGAGCTGATCACGCCAATTACAAATAAAAAGTAAAGATAAGGCAAAATGGCTTCTATGGCACTATAAAAAAAACAGCATTTGAGTGACAAAACAAGAGAAAGATTGCTCTAACTTGTATTTTAAAAGCACTTTTACCAAATCAAACCGACATTTATAACTTTTTGTCAGCTCGTCTCATTACATAATACATAATAAAACTAAGTATGTACAGGACACACGGGCTGACCATTTTTTTTTGTACACACACATTCTCTTGCTTTTTGGTTTCTATACAAATTACCATCCTTTCAATATTTTCTAGGCTGAAAATCTGCTTTCCAGATACATTCCCGATAAGATCACGCACCTGGACACTCTACTCAAGGTCAGTGAGTTCACGGAGCGACTCTTCACATATCATCAGTAATTCTTGTAAATCGCGACCTCCGTTTTTCATATTCCTTGTCGTGTTTTTGTTTTTTTTTTCCAGGATGATGCCTTGAATGTAAAAGACACGTCTTCACTCAAAGCACCACTGGAGATCCCCATACCGGACCCTCCTTCACCTGATGACGAGGTTAGACTGGCTTCGTCCGTCATTCGGTTCAGTCTGTAGTTGGTATTAAAGCTCGTTTATGCTCCCTTTAGACACGTAAATAGGTACGTCCGTTTCTAATGCTGTCATGCGTCCTGTACCTTTGAATGAGCGTTTCACAAACAATCCATCAGAGGGCGCCGCTCTTATTTACCATATTGGCCGAATACGACGAAGAAGAGTAAAGTTTTTTGAGAAGAAGAAGAAGAAAGTTCATAATAACAAATATGGCGATGACAGGAGGTTTTACTAATGTGGATATTCAGAACGTAGTTGTCACAAATATGCTATACGCTATTTATGGAAAGTATTCTGTTCAAATCTGTTGTCGGTGGTACTGCTCCGTTTCATCCGTCCGGGTACGCATCCGTAAGCTCCCGGAAAACAGACAGATCAAGTGGTGCCAGGCACAACAAACCCCGCCCCTTGCAAACGTTTTCCCTGATTTGCCCTATCTCTTATCATTGCGAAAACACATTTTTGGTGACCTTGACCTTTGACCTACATTCACCAAAAATTAATGGGATCTATTCTGGACCACCTCGCACCTTTCCTGAAAATTTCATGGAAATCGGTCCAGTAGTTTTTGTGTAAAGTTGCTGACAAACAAAACAAATCGATCAAAAACAATACCTTCGCCTCCGCCTTCGGGGGGCGGGGTAATTACGCACATAATGACTGTCTGGTGGAAACCAATGGTCATGATTGTCGTGAAATCTTCTCATTTCACCTCTAACACCTCAGTGAATGTAAAGTCTTCCTGACATGAAACAGAAGTGTTTTTTTTTGTTTTTTTTATTATTTCACATTTAAAAGTCTTAAAAAGTGCTGACGGTGACTTAAAATGACATTTTTATGATTTCACAAAGTTAATGTCACTTTTATGGTTCTATTCATTTCAGTCTCATCAAAATAAAGCTACTTCTGGAACTAGAATTTAATTAGCTGTTAAAATGACTTCAGTTTTCAATGAGATCTGGTTTGAGAACAGCACATTTAGGGACGGATCTACTAAAGGTTTGCGTGTATTAAAGGTGGGGTACGAGATCTTGGAAAAATGGTTCAAGCTACATTTTGAAAACCCTTTCTTCAGACATCCCCCCAAAGCCACGCCTCCAGAATACTGGCACGCGCAATGCTTGTTCCCGAGGGTTCATGAAGGCTGCAGAGCAACAATTCGCCTGGCTCCAGCTCGGGCTTCG
>JAPTMW010000014.1:9482530-9498270 GCA_029822955.1 Ostorhinchus angustatus | reverse complement strand
CGCAAAGCAAACAGGTAAGTCGCCGGCTCAGGTGCGCCCGCCCACCAGCATACGCACAACGCATGCACAGACTGAGAGTGAAACCACGGCCCCTGGTCTTCTTATCTGCAGGGCCTTTTTGAAGAGACTGATGGGTCCCGTTATAAGAGGAATACTCAGAAATCAGTCTTTTGACACGTCACATTCTGCTCCTGCTGGCTTTAAGGTGGCTCTGAACAGCTCCAATGGATTCCAATGTGCATCATCATAACTCATTCTCATTTTCAATTATTTGTCAAGACCATGTGGTTTTTTTTTCTATTCAAACACACTTTTTACTGAACATCTGTGCATTTCTCATCAGTCAATCAATCATTTCAATATTTCTCTACACTTTTTAATGACATCAGTAGATTTATAAACGGATCTCAGCCCATAAATTTCACTAGGAAGTTTGTGGTTTCATGCAAATATTTTAGCTTCCATTAACCGGTGCTTCAGTTGTTTTTGACACATAGGAGGTGAGTCACTAACCCTGCTGATGCTAATGGAAAATTCTAATAAGTACTAATAATTTCATCCTGAAGCACCAAAGCTTCACTGACACAGCACAGACAATGAGATTTAGTCAAACACTAACTACCCATCAGTGAATTATTTTATACATTTCTCTACAAAACCTTGATTTAGGGCTATTATAATTAACTCATTCATTATCTGAATCCGCTTTATCCTCACTAGGGTCATAGGGACCTATCCCAGCTACTTATAATAAACTTTATGTGAAATTATCAAATTCATCAAGCAGGCTGACCTACAATGGAAAAATCTTTAAGTGCAGCTGTAAACTGTTGGTTCACATTTCCACTTATGAGAAAGTTTCAGAAACATATCTTGGCATTCATTCTGCTGGCTTGATTGTTGCAGAGATGGTTGTGGGCATTATGCTAATATTTTACACAATTATTTCCAAGAATTATGGCCTCGTTCACCTTATAGCTCTATTGAAGGGAAGGGTCAATGTTTATGGATGAGACTTAGATAAAATCAATAATAATTAGTTTTTTCATAAATCAAGCTTGTTTCCCTTTTTTACTGAGAATGTATCGACTATTGGACAAAGTAATAAGATACAGACTGATAACAAATGAAAGACTCTTATAGAATGACCTTTAATTCTTAAACAGAGCAGAGGGCTCAATGATTTCATGAAAAAGATGTGAACCATATGCTACGGCCTTCACTGCCACCAGATCTCCACCTAACTCGGTATCTGGAGGTTTGGACCAAAGTCCACAGTACTTTCAATTTCAATCATCTTTTAGAAGAATGGCGTTCATCCTTCCAACAGAGTTCACCAACAGTAGAACTGACACCAAGGAGCACTACAGCTATTCTGGATGTACCTTACTATCACAGTTTATGATCTAATTTATCACTCATCAGAAACTAGTCAGAATAATTGTCAAATTTTGGTGTTCACTGGACACTGGCTTAGCTGTGGCCAAAACAGGTTAGTGAAGCTGATGCCAGAAGCTCTGGAAAATTCTACTGAATCTTAACCACCTTGAAGCACTAAAACTCAACTGATAGGAAGGTTACAGTATAGCTAAGGGGTTGGGAAATCAAACTAATTCTACTTTTTAAATTTTTTTTTTAGACATTAATAGCTCTGAGATGAATTTTCCAATATTCCATGCCCAAAATCTTTGCACATTTCCACCTATGTGGTGGGAAATTTCAGGCACATATTTTACACGTGCAACTGTCACCTGAAACCTATCTTTTGCTTTGTATCTCCATTGGAATCCATTCGAACTGCTGTGAATAAAAGCCCCTTAAAGCCACCAAGAACTCAAATGATAGATTTTGTATGAAATGTTCCTTTAAGAATGGAGAGAGAAGAGCTAGAGGTGAGGGGGGAAAGAGAGGCAAGCGACAATCTTGGGGGGGGTGGGGGCTGGGGGATTTTGGTACAGTTGCCATTGTCATTCCAAAATGGTTTACCAGTTAAGTGCATCATCATCATCATTATCATCATTATCATCATCGTCACCACCACAAAATCAGTTGATGTTTAGATTATCACATTGTAGAAACAGTATGACAGACTTGTAATAATATCTAACAGATGTCACAAGTGACAAAATAAGAAGGAAAAAAAAGAACCAAAAACAAAAATTTTCAGATTACTAATATTTCTGAAGGGCATCTTTTCACTCCAAGCTTATCTGAGCTCAACTGTCCATCAGCAACAGCTGAAGCTAATGTGAGCCTCAAAGGTCCAGAGATCCCTCCACAACACAGACAACGTCAAAATCCTTTTGTTTCTCACAGAACTCACCTGCCCCCCTCATCTTCATCCCTCAGCATTACAGTTTCCTGATTCAGTCAGTGAGGTAGGGCTGGGGGAGGTTATGAACTATACTGAGGAAGGGACACCAGCTCCCCATCTACCTCAAACTCCTCAGCTCCATCAGGGGAGAAGAGGTAGGTTGGAGGTTTCCACGGGGACTCCTCCAGGCAAGAGGGGTAAAGCTTCCCTACTGCACAACGGAAGTCCTTGCCCAGATCCCAGAGCACACGTTCAGACACAGGTTGTCGTAGGAACCAACGGTCGAGCTCCATGTCATACTGATAGATGGCGTACTTGGCACGCTCATTCATGTGGGTTTCACGCATGAAAATGCACAATGAGTTGAGGAGCACCACTGCTCGCACACATGGGTCCGAATACCGCTTGGCAGGGATATTGGCGGCCAGGCGCCACTCATTCTTATTGACATCATAAATCTCAACGGTGACAGAAGAGCCATCAATGGTGCTCGTAGGCAAGCGGATGCCAGAGTTGCTGACTACATGGAGGCCACCGATATAGAAAATGAGGTCACCAAAGGCAGCTGCAGAGGCGAAACAGCGACTGGTCTTGCGCATGGCCATTTCTACCCAGGTGTCGGCTCGGGGGAAGTAGCAGTACATCAGGTCATGCGTCATCACGTAGATGCAGTCGTGCGCCACAACAGAGGTGCTCCAGTTCCAGGCGAAGGGCAGAGGGCTCATCATACTCCACTCATCCTTCTCGCAGTCATAACGTTCAACTGTGCGCTTGTTCAGCTCTCCTCCAACGTTATCGCCTCCGATTGCATAGATGTAGCCCTCACAGTAGACCAACGAGGGCTTGATCCGGGCACACAACATGGGGGTTTTGGGGACCCAGGCGTTTTGCTGGGCATCAAACCAGAAGAAGCTGTTGACTGAGTGGAAGACTGCTTGTAACTTGCCACTCTTGCCATGGTTAGTGATGGAGTTATTGAGGGGGATCTGCCCACCAGCGATGAATACATCGTTGTCTGGGGTGACGAGAGTTCCCACCTTCTGCAGGTCGCCTGGGGGGTTGCTGAGCTTATAGACTTTCTCTGCCTGCGGACTGTAGCACACTACTGTGGTAGGTGAGGACCCAGACATTACATAACACTCACCGTGTGTCTCTGACAAGGCCTCCATAAAGATAAGCATCTCCTCCTTGGTCATGCCTAACCTTGGTTTGAAGAACTTGGGCATGGACTTGTAGAGACCCTGTACCACCACAGACTTGTCATTGGGTGGCAGGCCTTGAAACCATGCACGCTGTGTTACCTCTGACAACGCGTCAATGCGGATCTGACTGAGCACAGAGGACAGATGCTGGGAACGTGCCTCCATGTTGTACTCCAACCACAACATGGCTGCTTCTCTCACCGTCTCCTCTTTCTCCACATTGAGGTTGTCGCTGCTCAGGACATCTATCAACAGCTCATGGGAGAGCTGAAGGAAGGCCTCCTGCCGATACACCATGGGGAACTTGTGCTCCACCATACGCTTGGCGCTCTGCTTGAGCTCGCTGCAACTGAACAGGTCACCGATGCTCAGCATGCGGACACAGTTCTCAGCATTAATCTTTTTCACCAGATAGTCTCGGCACTGCAGCAAGACGTCCTCCACCTTAATAGAACAGAAAACAGAAGGACACCACAGTCAATAATGTGACAAACATATTTCTCCATTTAGTTCAATTTGATATAAATAGATTTAAGTCAAGATGCTTCATGTTGTATACATATAATTTTATACCAATCACTTTGGCCTCCCAGTTCATGTCATGGATTTTCTTTGGGGAAAAAATGTCTTGGAAACTTCTATTAAGTTCACAGGACCTTGCAAAGCCTTACTCAATTCTGTTTCAACCCTGAAACTAAATGTAATCACTGGTGTGTATATTCTGAACCACACCAACTGCTTAATTTTTTGGTGGATTTAACTGAACATCAAATGATTGTTGCTGAAATCACATTTTTAAACTAATTATTTGTTAACATCCTCTGTGCAATGTTATTACAGTTCCGATTTTCTTAAATATAGCTTCAGAAGTGAAAACCCACATTCTGACTGCATATTTTCCAATGAAGGACTATATCAATTCCACTGGTATATTCTGAATGAAAGTGTTAATGTTCATCATAGATATAAAAAATTGGGAATATGCAACGTTATGCCTTCATTACTTGTGACAGGGGAATGTTCAGTACAAATGAGTTTTTCACATGAATATTTTCTAGAAAATCCATGATATGAACTGGGAAGCCTGGGTAAATTGGTTGGAAAGACTCATAAGCAAATCATTTGAACAAGCAATCAAGCTCAAGTATTTTGGTTCCTAATAAAGATCTTATAGGATCACTGTAGTTACAGGAAGCATTAGAAAAACATGGGAATTTGTTGGGAACCATTTCTAGTTATGCATTAACGGTACAGTACATGGGATTTGTTGAATAAGATAACAGAATATCACCAAAATATAAGCAGTATTGTATCATTTACACTTTAACTCTGACCTGTAGGAAGCAGGCAGTCTCATAGAGTGGCTCCACAGTGCTGTCGCTAATGGCCAGGTTGCCTGTGTAAGCGTAGGAGATGATGATCTGCAGGGTTGCCGGGTCCACATTCCTCAGGTGGACGTGGGTCTGTTTGCTCTCACTGAGGCCACTCATGAACATCGCCCTGCAACAAGATGGACAATCATCAGTCAACAAAGACATTAAAGCATAAGGAAGTGAGCAATGAAACCCTGAAGATGAGTCCTTGTAGACAAAAGCCATCTGATGTTCTGCCACTTTGTTGTTTCTGGATATATGTGGAGTGGGCTTGCAGTTTGTTCCTGTCTTGTTCAACCTCTATATATATATATATATGCTCACTTAGATATTAATTGCAAGTTATATCGTCAAAATACTGAACGATGACAGTGCATATTACAGCTTTTCCTCATAAGGTCTACTCTTATTGAAGTGGTACATCACTTCAGAGACATTTTAAAACAGGGTGATAGAGCTCAAAACCTGCACACAAACAGCCTGAAACCAAATTAAGACATTTATCCCCAGTGACAGATGCTGTATTTGCCCAAAGCTAATGCCTGTATTCACTTTGAAAGTCAAGCTTCCATAATATTTTCTTTGAATACCAGAAATACAGTATTAAGAACTACAAGGGCTTTTCTTGGACAGGACAAGTAAACCAATAAGGCTGACTATTAAAACTAAACAAATAGACCACATAAGAATTCAATGGGCTTTTTCCCCACTCTGCAATTATTAGGGATCAGTATTTCCAAATCTAATTCATAAGTAGGAATAGTAATAAACCAATGAAGCCAGACATGGTCTTTAGTAGGTGGTACCCCTCCAAATTCAGTCCTGCTCACTGCTTTACCATCCCAACTTTTCCTTTTAAATAAACAGAGCCTCCTAATGACAGCTGGCCACTTGCCAAACTGGCTGGAAAAACAGACAAAGTTACCAACCAGAGCTGGGGTACCTGCAACTGTTTATTTCCCACTGTGGTCATATAGTCTAAAAAACACATCCAAATTAGAAACCTGATCCAGAGTTACAGAACTCACATAATGCAACAGTAAATATCTGATCTGTTACCCTTTCTTAAAGTTATTTTTCTTCTTAAAACCAAATAGGAGACTACAGTTTAATTATGGAAAAAAACGTCATCTTTGTTTTGTCAAAATTCAGACATCTCACTTCACATTTATGACACCATCATTTGTAATATTTGCAATTATGCTTAAAGAAGACTAGGAGACTTTAAATAGTTGTTGGAAACTCTACTGATCAACTTACTGCAGTTATTATTACAAATGAAGTGTAAAAAGAGGTCAACCTACCACTCTCGTGAAGTAAAATTAACATATAAGCCTACTAAAGTTGTGTTCTCTATCCCAAAGAGCAAAAGTGAACTGGTTATTTGGACCAGATGTCTAATGCTGCTGCTAGTGACTGGAAACTTGAATTTGGTGAAGACTGATGAACTTGTCAATAGACCCAACTTTCTCTGATAGAAATATCACAAAATGACAGTCAGCATCTGGTCAGTGGGCTAACTGTGCTCAGTTTAGCTCCAGCTGGGCCTCGGCAGGCCGCCTACACTTCCACGTTGACATTCATCAGCTCTCTGTGTGAGTCACAGCCTCTTTAACCTTTTTCATTACACTGATTTCTCATATTCTATATTTTAAAATTGTTAAATCCTATTTCTCTGGGTTTTGGACTGTGAATGAGGCAAAAAAAGATAGAGCTGACAACAAAATATTTTAAGAAAAAAAATCAATAATAGAAAAAATCCTTTCGATGCCGCTCTCTAAACAAATTATAGATGCTTTGCTGGGGAAAATTTATGGATGGCAAAACTGTTAATCTGAGAAAAGAGACCACAGTTTATTCAGGGGTTTGGGGTGTGTGTGTCTGTGTTTTGCTCACAGCAGGGGCTAAACCTGCCAGGCTGTATTACGCAACCCTGCAGGCATAACCCTGCATCCCCCCCTCCCTCTTTTTCCTCTTTCTTCCCCTTTCTCTGCATCTCTCACCAAGACCTACGTGACCAGACTTTCCCCAACAAACACAAGCTCTCTCCAGACTCCCATGGTCCCCTTTTCCCTGAAGCGAGAGAAGCTGGAAGCAAAGGCAACAAGCAGAGAAAGAGTAAGAAGGAGTTGCAGTTAAGAGGAAGCACTGCGACACCTCTGAACCCTGGAGGGGAAATGCTTTGCATGTTCGCACCAGATAACAAGCGTGTGGGAAACAGTGGGGAAGATTGAGGAGAGGTGGGTGTGTGAGACAGGCATTAAGTTGTCAGGACCTTTTCTTGGAGCGCATGTGCGAAAGTGCGGGGAAAGAGGAAGGAGGGAGGTGGGGAAAAAGAGAGGTACACGGTATGTTCAAATGCTGTATGAGCTCCTGTCATGTGCAGATGGACTCTTCCCAGAGCCAAGGCTGCTGCTTTTTCATATTCTCTGCAGTGCACATGCTTCATTATGCAATGTTAAACGTACAAATGAGGCCTCCAAAGAACCTTGAGAGATATAGACACACATCTGTAGAACTACATGTTAGAGGTCACTTCATTTGTTTCATATAAAAATACTGTCCATCAAACACAGAATAACTGTTACAGCTTTCACGGAAACACCATCCCCTTGTTTTCCATCCTCGTGTATAGAGTGGGTGACACTTGCTCTACTATGTGGTGCATTATTTATTGTAACTGTAGGAGGTGAGCACTTACAGACATAACAAGTACGCTACATAATAACAGCATAGCTACCCTCATCACAATCAGACAGACGGGAGTAATTGCTGTCTTTAAACACAAAAAGCCACCGCGAATGGTGCATTATTTATTGAAATGGTACACCACACAAAGAACAGCCCCAATCAGCTTGAAGTCACCTATTTTGTGTCTTTAAAAACATACAAACTTGCAGCAGTGGTCTGAAATGTTGTGGAAGACTCACCTGAAATAGGAGCTACATGTGGCCAGGACCATCTTGTGACATGGGAACTCAGTGTCCTCCACCAGCAGCACAACGTCAGTCAGTAATTTTTGTTCATAAAAAAACTTGAGCTGCTCCAGCAGGGAGACAGCGTAGTCCGTATTGACCGGCCTGCGCTCACCGAGATCCGACATGGTTGCATCCCATGAATCGCGCCCCAGTTTTGAAAAGTCACACGGCCGGCAGAACCGGGCTCAATCAAACCAGAAGAAAAAAAATTCAAAGATAACACTGAAGGAGGATCAAGAGAATGGTTGCAGCTCTTCAACACCTCCACTGACTCAAGTGGAGGTGTCTAACTCCTTTATAGAAATATTTCTGCTGCTTCTTCTGCTGGTGATGAGCTGAAAGATGAGACGAGAAGGTTTTGACGCTGTAGTGTCCGAATGTTACAGTCTAGAGGATGGTGTCCTCGATGAGGAAGGGGCTGTTTCCCCTCGTGGATCTACACTGATGTGACGTCTGAGGTCATGCAATGAGGCACAGGGAACCAGAGGAGGTAGAGGGAGAGCACCACGACTGTCGCAACACTGCAACATCAGTCTGGAAAACACAGGACAGAAGAGACAAAAAGAGCAGTGAGCCCAGCATGCATGAAAGAAAAAAAAGAAAACTTCAATAATAAAATAAATAATATTTTGTCATGTCAGACATGCTACAGTCCAGCACACCTTCTTTAACTGAGAAAATTGCTCTTTCAGAAATCCTGTCACCTGCTGTCATCTCTTTCGCCCCTTCCTTCCAGAAACTGCCAGCCTGACAGAACAGTCTGATAGGAAGTGGGGAGCATGCAATGTTCATTTTAAAAAGGATATAATGCTGTAAATATTTGACTTATATAAAATAGAAAGAAACAAAAAAGTGAAAAGAAAATTTACTCACGATCTATACACTATACTAAAAGAGTTATTCCCATTATAATCTAATAAAACCAGGGCTTCAGTTCCCAAAAGTGTCTTAAGGCTAAGATCATCTTAGTCCCTTTTAAAGTCTGTGGGCTACTATCATCCTAAGGTGCTTTTAAGAAACATGACCCAGTTCTTCTGAAGTAGAGTATATCCTTTGAATAACAGACAGTTCTATGTGCTCACCCAGAAGTCAGATTGACATCTTTTAATAAACATTTCTAAAATGTCAACTTTATACATAAAATGCAAAAGCAGTCCATAATTCAATGCAATAACTAAGATGATTAATTATTTAATGGATTAGTATCAGCTGATATTTTGATATTCAATTAATTATTTCAAATATTTTCCTCTAATTTGTAGTTTTCTGTCATTCTTTGAGTTTTTGAATGTTTGTTACCTACTAGCAGTCTCTGAAATACTTCTCAGTTTTTAACCTTTCATACAGCAAATATGAATAGAGAAAATAATATCTTAATTACTGCAAAACAAAAATTATAATAACTGCCACCCTTCTTCAATTATACATATTTTAACTGCCAGTGAGAGAATGAGGTACATACTGTCCTTTTGTATGGCAAACACTCAGACTATTGACATTATTTGTGTATTAAGTCATGGTTGCTGAAATGTAATCAGTTAAACACTTAAAAATGATTACAGCAGACTCTAACATAAAAACAAAGAAAAACAGAACAGGCTTTTGGATGCAAGTCTTGGGCTCCAAAGTATTCCTACATGACTTTGGGTTTTCTGGCAGGTTACCATGAGACAGATAGAGCCATTAAGCCACTTTTACCATCAAAACCTTCTTTGGCATCAATGCAGATTACAACCAGATCAATAACACTTGATTGTTTTCATCAAAACCATGTGAGAATAAAATACATATTTGAAGATAACAATATAATTATGTCACACGATCCAGTAAGTGAATTTTACATCCTTCTTGAAACAACACTGAATAAGACCAGTTCGATATTGAAACTAGCAATCTTCTATAACCTAATGCCTCTGATCTAGTGTCACCTTTTTAAGAATACAGGGTCTGCAGCAGCTGCCAACATCAGGTTCGGAATATTTTCAACTTCTGCGATGTCAAACGTGTAGCCAGTTAGCGTTTTAGCATGGTGAAGCTAATATTAGATTTCAACTGAGTCAGAACCGACATTACCACACACAGGGACGCGAGAGATAAAATATGATTTGCCACGTATTTAACTTGCATGATATTTCATTAAAGTTATCTTGTAACCATATAAGGATGCGAAGCAACAATGCGTGCATCGGCAGCAGGCTTGCACCATCGGTCGTTAGGCCATCAACATACATCATGCTTAGATAATTGGCAGGCCACCTTTCTTTTAGGAACATGTTTACACTATAAAGCCCAATAACTATCTAGTTAAATGAACACTTTGTGAAAATAAAGGATGGCATCTTTAGAGCGCATCGTCTATATTTTGTCTGATGCTGGTTAGCCAAGTTAGCATGTTCTCACTGCTTCACTTGACCATAACAAACCGTGATTATTGTTAAATACACTGTCGCCTGTCGCTATACACACTAGACCAGCCTTTACATCATCATCCGTGAAGATCAGTCTTAAATGGAGGAACAATCATCGTCTTTGAT
The DNA here is from genome assembly GCA_029822955.1 of Ostorhinchus angustatus. Classification (NCBI taxonomy): domain Eukaryota; kingdom Metazoa; phylum Chordata; class Actinopteri; order Kurtiformes; family Apogonidae; genus Ostorhinchus; species Ostorhinchus angustatus. The sequence goes on along the minus strand of JAPTMW010000014.1, from coordinate 9,487,869 downwards.
CAATGACCAATACACCTGATCGGCTAGCTTGGTGTAATGTTATACAGCTAGCTCGAGTACAGCGATACTCGCGGTAACTTAGCAACTTTAGCTCCACATAGTTCCGGGATAACGTAACTTTTATCACTAGGATTAGATGCTAGCTTCCTATTAAAAACTGTGGATCAGTTGTGAAAGTGTTCCACAGAGGACAACACAGCTATTAACCCGAGCACCCACGACATTATTGAACGATCATGCTGCTAACACACACGGCTAAGCTAACTGCTAGAAGAGCTAAATAAACGTAAGCTAGCTACCTGGGTGAGCCACTTTCCAAGTTAACCACTTTAACAACCAGCTGTTTAACTTGTCTTAGAGTACGTGTAGACAGGCCCCGCAAACTCACCCGCCACGGAAGCCTTGCCGGTAAGCAGAAAGTGCCAAGTAAGGTCCACCAGCCGAAATTAGAAATTAAACAGTTATGTAGGGGAGCTGAGCAGCGGACAACCTTTCAGCGCATCTAAGCGCCTGAAAGACCAGAGGCCAAATGAGGATACTGCGCATGCGCCTACACTGAGCAGCCTTCAGAGAGGAATACTGACCTCTGCTGGTCAGAAAGGGACACCACAACAAACATCACAGAAACGATGCGTTATGTCACACTGTACGTGATATTTCTGTTTAATGTTAATAGATACTCCATATATAGAACAGTACATTTATAACGTAGCTATAAAACATTATTACATTACAGGTATCACTGAGTTATCCTGCGGAATCAAATTATGTCAGACAGAGTCTGAGAAGTTGCATTTATTTATATGTTCATATATTCATAAAAAGAATTACTTTTGTACAGGTAAAGAAAATGTAGCGATTTAGATATACATTTTCTTTGAATGACCGGATGTTTTTCTCCTTTGAGTTTCGTGGTGACGCCTCCTCTCCAGTGATGCTGGGGCGGGTGCCTGTCTTTCTGGGTGCACGTGAAGGCCGCAGAGCAGAGCCGCAGCAGCTGATTCCTATATGACTAATGAGAGACCAGCTCACGGCTGTTGTTAGTGAGACGTCCCATGGACCCCGACGTGAAACGTTTCTACTGTTGTTTATCGGGAAACTGACTGTAAAAGTTCAATTCCAGTAGCTGAAGGTTGATTTGTAGTATTTTATTTCTGTCTAACTGAGAAAGCACGTGAAAAAATGGAAGGTAAATCTTTCCTTTTAAATCTTGTTTCCGTAAAATTTTACATTGAAGCCCTTGAATCAAATGGAGATGTGTTAGCACTTTAAAACAATATTTGCTAAGAAAAAAATGTTTACATTGATGTTCCTACAGATGGAGGCAAACCACATTCATTTGGCAATGGCCAGCAGAGAACTCATCACCACAGACCTTTTTTCTACGTCCAGCCTCCATCTCAACCTTATTATCTCTACCAGCACTGGCAGATGAACAACCCATACAGTCACTACGGTTTACCGGGAGGTAAAAACTATCAAAAGTTTGAATACAACTTTGCAACTGTATTTGAAGCCTTAAAATATGAGCATAATGTACTTAAAGTGTGAAAAGTAAAAGCTGGCATTGTGCAGTTTAAAAGTTTTTGGATAATATTATTGCATGTTGTTTAAGATGATCACAAGTTTGTAGCATCACTGTCCTGTGAGAACCAGATATTTCTTAAAAAAAAAAGAAAGAAATCAACATGCCATATGCTTGGAAGTATGCAAAACAAATCCAGCAACTTTCCTCTACAACAGATGACACCAACCCTGGTTCTCGATCTACTATCCTGCATGTTTTAGATGCCTCCCTCTTCCAACAAACCTGATTAAACGATAAGCCTAGCCTAAGCCTGATAACGACCGCCAGGTGTGCTGGAAGAGGGAAACATCTAAAATATGCAGGACAGTAGAGCTTGAGAACCAGGGTTGGTGACCCCTGCTCTACAATGTACATCAACAAAAGTGAGCATGAACTAATGCTGTTGCATTGATTACCTTACAGCATTTACAGTTTAATAGTTTAATTGACTTAGGTCTAATATTCAGCTGATAATAACAAATCTCAGCATGCATAGTGCTGTCAATCCTTTAAGTCCACATCAGGGAAATTTCTATCTTCTGTATCTCAGAAGAGTTAAATAACTGTCAGATCAATCAATCACATTTATTTATATAGCTTCATATAACAAAAGTTCTGAAATCCTAATGACATTTGGTTTCCACAATGGCCATTCATTAATAACAGCAATAATATCAATTTATTCATTTATTTACTTGGTAGTAAATAAATAATGGTAGTTTAATGGTACTTTAAAAGAAACTATTTTCTAAATAGGTTTCATGTGGAGACTAGTCTTGAGTGGTTTAAAAATAATTGAAATCCAGCATGAAGAAAAAGTCTGTCAATAAAATTGAAATGTCTTACACACTCAAAATGTGTTTTATGAAGTTTCCCCTACTTTTTCTTTTCTAGGTTTTAACTTTGGCCGTCCCTGCTTGCACCCTTACCAGTACATGCAGTATCCTGGGTTTGTTTTCCCTCATGCTCCCATATATCCAGTGGATTACAGGCGGATGTTTGAACCTCGCTTCCCCTCACCACACTGGAATGACACGCCTCGCCAACAGCATCCCTCGCAGCCTCCCGGGCAGCGGGAAACGGCCTGTTCAGAGGTTCAAACGGACCCCAGTGACGCCATAACCAAGCTCATCGAATGTCTGGATAAAATGCAGGCAAGTGATCTGCAGGGTGTAGACAGAGAGTTGGACTCGGGCATCGCTTCCCAGTCCTCAGGCATGTTTTCACCAGGAGAGGAGAAGAAGGGTGAAGAGCAGGCTGCTGCTCTCATGCTGCCTTCAGCATCTGATGACAGTTGTTTGGAGCCCTCAGCAGTGACCTTCAGAGCCTCCACAACAGCAGTTTATGATGGTGACTCCAGCCACAGGAGCTTAGATGTTTTAAGCCCTCCAGAGTGCTGGTCAGGAGAAATGGAGGAAGAGTTACCACTAGATAGCTCCTCTGTCCACGAGGAGGGTCCAAATGTAGAGCAGTCAGCAACAGAAGAACTCCTCCCTCTTGAGAAAGGAGAAATTGCTAATATCCAGTCAGATATTATAGCGACTGATCAAAGTTCTCACAAATGTGATGCTGATGAGGTGCTGAAGAGGAGAGTAGATCCCATCCTTCCATCGGTGACACACCCCTCTTCCCCTGTAACAGAAAGTGGTGATAAAGTCTCAAAACCAGAACATCAGGAAGCATCCTCCTATAACATAAAACCTGATCCAAGCTACCAGATCCTGAAGCTGCCTTTTGAGAGTGTTTTGGCACCTGGAGCTGCTGGAATGAACCACCTTTCCTCCTCCTCTCCTTACTACTACAACTACCTGTCCATGCCGACGACCCATGAGCGGATGAGCGTGCTCAGTCCATCTTTGGATGAGTTGTCCTCAAAAGATGAAATGTTTTCCACAGATCTGGAGGATGTGGATCTTTTCCCTAAACATGTGTATGCAGGACGGAGGCTCACAGAAGTTATCGATGAACCCCCTCAAGCTGCTGAAGGAAGAGAGGAAGTCTGGGCGATTGGTTCAAGGAGGTTCATGTGTGCTTGCTGTGGGAAAAGTCTGCCAAAAGGAGCAGGAAGGAGCAAAATCCAGAGCTCTAAAGTGTATGTGGATGAGGGTGGAGACTCTGAAGAGGAGGGTGGGTATGGCAGAGGGTGTGAGCAGCCAATTAAAGTGGTGGTGAGGAAGCATAATGCACCCAGAAAGACTCACTCCTTCCCTTTGAGACATGCTGCAAAGCCTTGGCATAAAAGAAGCCAGCACAAGGATCCATCAGATCAGGTTGAGCAAGAGAAAGGTCATGATCTTTGTAAGCAGGACCCAGTGGATATGGAGGTTGGAGAAGTGACTGGCAGTGAGCTGCAATGCAGACCATGTCAGGGTAAGAGTGTGTTCTCTGACAATGATGACATGCATAGTGTATAAGCAATGTTAGAAATACACACTGAATGTGTTGATATGCTCACAGACAGACTCTGCAGAGATGAAGTGACTGCAGCAGACCAAGGCAGGTGGGGAGACGGGGGTCCGATGCCCAGGAGGAGACTTTCTCCTTTGAAGAGACAAGGTGTGCAGAGTTTTTACAAAAATGTGCTCTGTGAATCTCAACACTTAGGCTACGTTCACACTGCTGTGTTAATGCTCAATTCGGATTTTTTTTCATTGTGTGTAATTGTTCACATAATTTAAATGCCACTACCATCATACTTGTGTGATCAGTCTACAGTTCTGGATATGAAGATGCCACATGCAGCTCACTGTATGTACAGAAGTAAATATGGGGTTTGTAAATGTGACATGACCATTCAGACTGATGTCACATTGCAGAACATCAGATATGTATGATCTGTCTGTTAAATCATCTGATTTAGGACCAAATATCCTCCTGAGACCCAGGAAAGGAAAAGTTTTGGCTTTTTTTTTTTTTTTACATTAAATAATTGTCTTGATTCGAAACACCATGATGCAGCAGTTTTTTTCAGATAGATTTAAAAAAAAAAAAAAAATTATGGGATGTCCTTTGCAGTGGTCAGCATTGTTTGTTTTTTTATCTATTTTTTTATAAAGCTGTGAAACTCTTGTCCCTATAGAGGACAAAAATGCATTGTTGGGTCTCAGGAGGATATGAAAGTGGTCTGGGTTAAATTTGACAAAGTCAGATTTGTGCTCTTCATACTGTCAAAAATTCAGTATACACTACACATATGGGCAAAGAAGTCCGGTTTGGACTGTAGTGTGAACATAGCCTTGGTTAGCACTGTGCCAGTGGTGGCACCATTCACTACCTTTCTAAACGAATAGAAAAACACTCTGGATTGTTAGGCTGGTTTGCATTTCTTTGAACTCATCTAGTGCAGGATGCAACAATGGAGCCTCTGCAAAGAAATGCTGAGGAAAAGAATTTGAACATGGAATGGAACATTTTCACATGGAAAGTGAGACAACATATCAAAATGACTAAATTCTGTCCAAAGATGGATGTGTCTCTTGTCAAATCTGGTCATTTTCAGCACATAGAGGTAACTCAGAGGTGGTGGTTGTTCTTTCATGTAACAAGGGGGACTTTGAAAGTGGTGACATGGGAAAGGAGGGAGGGAGGAGAATGATTTCAGCAGAGTCTATGTTGTGAATCAGTTTATGGTGTGTGAGCATTATTTGTGATTCCACATTAGGTCCATTTAGGAATGTGCTGTACCACTGGCAGAGAGAAGATGACGACGAGCCACCTCATTACACTGGGAGAGAGGTTAGTATCAAGTGTGTTATCCTCAAGTATCTAATTT
>JAPTMW010000014.1:9321438-9332503 GCA_029822955.1 Ostorhinchus angustatus | reverse complement strand
GTTATATATGTGTTTATAATTTTCCCATTGAATATTTACCGATTTATTCCCTTTTGACAGACGACTGGTTGACACATTAAAGTTATGATGCTTGATAGTTTGTTGATGTCGTTGTGCAGAAATTCCAGATTTACTTTTAAGCATATTGGAGGAGGAAAACCAGAAAATAAGATTGTTCTACCCCATTATATGCTTCACAGGTGCTTTCAGGCAGGTAGGGGAGTTAAATATGCGATTAACATAATTAGTCCACATGACCTTAATTTTACAAAAATATCTCACTATCACTACAAAAATATCGCATCACATTAGAGCTAAAAATCTACAACAAACTCCTCAAAATGCACACATTAACCGTTATGTCTGGCAAACAAAGTGCAAATACTGTGAAATTCAGACAATAATATTAACTGTGGTTGATTCAAAAGGGAGCTGAGTAGGAACGATAAATTAAGTTATTTACTCGAAGTTAAAAGGGTTGGTTTTGTTTTTTGAAGCATAAAAGTAGTACTAGATATCCATTTCCCAAATGTATATGCTGGCCATGATACATTTTGTTAAATGTTCTGCAAAGTGGATTTTTCCTCTCTCATCCACACGCATTTTTTTTTTTTTTAATGCTTTCCAAAGTGTAGATTTTTACAAACTCTGGTCTGTGTGTATCCATGTGTTCAGGGAAAATGGAATGATTGGAAAAGTATGGCGTCACACCCCATTTTGCTCATGTCTGTTATGGGTTTTTGTAATGAAACTGCATCTAAAACCTCAAATTCAGGTGTATAAATCAGTTTTTGACCTACAGTAGATCGAGGTCAGCACATATATCTTCAGGAAACAGACTGGACCAGCATTATGGCCAAACCACATCATGTAAAGAATACATTTAAGATTAGATTTAGCCTATAAACGAACTTTTTGTCATTCACCTTCATGATAGATTAAACCTTCTGCATCTTCGCCATCTGTTTCTGCACTTTTTTGTTTTGTGGACGGGAACATTTTGTGAAACTAAGTTCATGTGGACAGATTTTTTATTTATTTATTTTTTTTTACAATGGTGGAAGTGGTCTATTTTTGACAGGTCCTTTGTGGTTTTTTGTGAATGCTGGGAAAAGGGGCTTCTGCTTTTCACAAATAGAATCAGCTTCATCTATATTTATATTAAGTCTTTTTCAGTGTTTCCCCTAGACATTTTTGTAGCAGTGATGCTGGTGACTGTCCCCCCGGAGGAAAATTTAGCAAAATAACCCTTTAAATTGTGACTTCTGTTGAGTTTTATGGAAAGAAATTGACAAATTGCAACTTGCCAATCAGCAGATTCAAGTTATCTTGTTACCTCATTTAAGTTCCATCAAAACCAGTAGACAGCTAGAAGTTCTTTAGCAGTTTTCAGACTGGTCGGCCTGGTGTTGAAGTGGTTGCCCATGAACGGCCCATGTTCATTGCTACTGTTTTGTCCCTCGACACTCACCGTAGATGTAGTAGGACTGATGCATGATGGGATAGGTTGTAGGAGAACAAGCACGTGTCTGCAACTGAATGAACGAGCGGCATTAAAGATGACACAGAATGCTCAAAAAATTTTTTTACTTAATGCAGCACAGAACATTACAACTCGGCTTCTCTGCCAAATTTTCGACTTTTGGTGTGAACACATCAGGCGGTTCGAGATTAGGAGTGGGAACCGGCACTGGCACACCTCTACAGTACGCACCTGGTTCTACAATATTTCTTTTCCATTCTATTTGGATTCCAGATTGTTTGCTTCAGTAGCGTAGGCAGAGAGGGTTGGGAGGGAGGAGGTTGCATTACGACGCCTAAAGCAATAGCCAAGTTGGTTAAGTAGCGGCTAACAACTTCTAATAAAATTTAGCACATCACATTACTTCAAAGTCAGTAGGTTTTTTTTGTCAGCGATACTGAGAGGTCAGCAGTGGTGTGGTGCCGCTGCAGAATGTATATAAGGGAAACCCTGCTTTTTATTTGGACAGAGATTATAAAGGGTGAAGGAGGGTGTTTACTGTCAGAATCTGGTGTTTTTTCCTTTGACATTGGCTCCCGCAGCTTTAAGGTGACATGAAATATGGCATCACATTTTGTGTGGAAGTTAATGGATGCTTTGATATGAGTTTGTTGTAAAATCCAGCCCCAACAGGCCAGACAGACTGCGGTGCACTTGGTGATACTTCAGCTGGTATTGCCTTAGAAACCCTTTAAATTTCAGGTTAATGCTCTGCACCTGCTTTATGGGAACACGTGTACTATAATAAACCTAATACACACTCTTTATATAAAGAGTTAGGAGACACTGTGCATCACCATGCTGACATTTCTCTGCTCTCAAACACCTCGGGGTCCTGCAGATTAACAAGCCTCTCCTCCATGCTGTTCACAGCCCACCCCCTGCTGTCGCTGCTCCCAGGTAGTTTATTATATCAGCAGAGTTCATGTCGAGCTGGGTGGAGCTGTGTGTTGGTGCATGTGTGTACTTCTGGCTGTGGCGGTTATTTTTAACTTCAGTCTGCACTTTCTCCTCTGCTGATTGTGTGCAGGGACCCTGAGGAAATATGTGTGTTTTCTGTTGGTTACTCCCAGTGGACCACAGGCATGCCGGGGTGGTGGAGGCCGCTGCACGGTCACTTTACATCATTACTAAATCATACTGCGTGTCCTTCGAGGGGATAATACATGCAATGTCTTCAGTGTCTGTCTGAGTGAACCAAAGTAATATCTCATAAACTAAATGTTATTTTGTCTTAGATTACCATAGGTGATAGCTGCTATAAAAGCTGTAATGAATCACAGCACGACGGTAACTGTTGAAATGTAATAAATAGCAATGCAGCTACTTTAATAACCTAAACTAATGGAATTTATTTTACAACAAATGCTATAAATGCACCCCTGTACTCTTTATTTTGTGATTTCAAAAGAAAACAATTGTTGAAATTTTAGCTTTGGAAGTCCTTGTTTGAAGTCATCTGCAGGACTGAAACGGATGATTCATAACATTATTGATTATTTTCTCAATTACATTTAAGTTATTTGGGTAATAAAACACCAGAAAATGTTGAAAGATGTCAGTCAGTGTTTCTGAAAGTCCTTAAAATCTTGTTTAGGCCAAAAAAAAAAAAAAACGACTCAGACTGATGAATTGATAATGAATAAAAAGAAAAATAGCTGTTGTAATTTAATAGTCGATAATCTATGAATCAACTAATCACTGCAGGTCTAACTGGCTGTTAAATTCTACATATAATATTTTTATCAGAATTTTTGCACACACCCTTTCATAATCACCAATATTTCACTTGGTATTATTCTTTTCAACCCTAATGTGAGAATTACATGTCCACTGATTTGTATTTGTTTATGTAACAGCGTTTATACACTGAGCAAGTTGCAGTAAAAGCACCTAGTTATAGAACGTGCACCAATCTACACCTTTAGTTTGTGTTTTATGAGAGTGCAGACTATGAACTAAGTGCTGTCTTTATATATTGGACTGATATTGTTAAATAAATAAATAAATAAAATAAAAAGCCAGTGCAGTTGAATAAATGTGCAGACTTCTCTGTTCCATCTAATTATGAAGCTGGATGTCTGTGCATTCCTTTCTTTCTTTAGTTAGTTAGTGTGTGTAGCTGTGTGTGATTAAGCTGGCCTAGACTAGAAGATAATTGGCTCTGTTTTGGTTCTGAGTCACTAACAAATAAAAAATGACAAATAACTAGCAATAAAACTTTATTTCTAACTCACCTCCAACTCCTGCTGCAAAACTTCTAAGCGGTGCTGAGTCTGTCTTCTCAGCCATAGCTTCATCTACTGTTTCTTGCTTTGCATTTCTCATCCCTGCAAATCAGAGCACACAACCAGCTGAGTGTTTGGTCCAGCATCTGCTGTGGTCGTTAATTAAAATATTAAAACTTAGATACGTCTGTCATGGTGTCTCACAGCTGATGTTGTCAAGATCCTCAAAGTTGACAGCCTTGCAGGTGGTGCACATCATTTATTTATCATGCATCACTTACTCACATAGACACTATTTACATCAGGTATTAATGTGCAATATGTGCCAGGATGACTTACATTAATGCAAATTGAGCACAAGCATGATCAGCAGGACCACATCTGCAAGTGGCCGCATCTCAGCTAAGTGTTGATTAATCTCTGTACAGGTGATGACTGTGAAAAACAATTTGTTTCATATGTATGCATATATATTATATATAGTAGTGTGTAATATGTAGTCATGCTAACAGGCTAATACGAGATGCTGTGTGTATTAGGACAAGTAAAATGTAGAGACCAAATATCCCTAAAGCGATAATAAAGCGGGTTAACCTTTATTCTACTCTTTGCAGGTCATGCAGCCTAATGAATTTGCATATTGAAATATTATTTTAATACAGAGTTGACGTCTTTAGTTTAATTTTGTTAGTAACTAGTAGGTTAACGTTGTTAAGATTCTTTTGATTCACTAGACTTCTGTGTTTCACTGAATTCCTTTGGTTTCACTGTTCTGTGAGGGGTTTTCTTGAGGCAGAAAAGGTATGAGTTAACACAACAAAGTGGCAGATTTACATATGCCCACAAAGGATTGTAAGTCACAAAAGATAAGATGTAAAAACAGTCAGTATAGGAAAAAGAATCTGTTTGACTTAAGAGTCACCAGCCCATTATTGATGACCCAACCCACCTTGCCCACAAGGGGGTCAGCCCATAGACTGGGGATCAAATTACAAAGAGTATAAAAGTGAAGTGTTTTAGGAGATCGGGGCCATTCCACTGTCCTCCGTGGGGGTGGGTGGCCCTCAGCTGACTGATGCTTTGTTTGTGGCCCATGTGGTTTCTCAACTGAGTAACACTTTGTTTGTGGTCAGATCAAGTCAATTCAATGAATGTACAGAAATGAGACCGAAAACAATCCAGACTAATTCTTGGAGCTTCCAACAAAAGAACACGCTGACAGTATTCACATTAAACATTCATAAATGCAAAAATGGATCATCATCTCATCATTCAGGCAAAGGTCATAGGTCACATGCATGACATTAATGATTTTAATGTTAGGTGTAAATGCTTCATAAAGTCTTAAATTTAAATGACCTCCACACTTGATAAAATTTGAATGTACAAGCTGTTTGTATGAGATCATCCTCTAATAGTTTGTCACATTTATTTCCCAGTTAAGGCTCTTGGCAGGACAAGCCTTGTTCAGGACAGTGGTGGTTTCTAGCTGCTGCTGGACAGTTCGGGGGGTTTGTTGTCTTTCTATGTAGGTGTGACAGAAAGTGGGTCAGTGGAAAGCCAGGTTGCCCTGGTTACAGCTCAGTTGAACTGATAAATCATATTGTTAAGTTGCAGCCGTGGTTTCTCCCCCAGCATCCTGTTGTTTCTTGACCTCAGAGAGAGCTCCTCGAGAGCAGACGTGTTATTCACCTCAGATTCAAAGAAAAATTACTTGTAGTGTTCATGTTGTCATTGGTACGCTGAATGATCCCCTCCTCCTCTTCAGTCAAGCCTGCAGGAAACTGGCACTGAGAGCACAACTGCAACAAAAACTAACAATAAATTCAACAGTTAACACTATATTAATCCAAAATACATAATAACGTTGTGTGTTTTCCTTATTGTGAGTGCTTCTTGCCGTTTTTATTGATCGTACAAGTTCATTTCTTTGCTTTTGATACCACTCAGTGCACTTTTGCTCTTCATGTAAATATACTGTAGAGCTCTGTTGTACTTTTGACAGTTGGAGGAGTTGGGAAGGGAAAAGCCGGAGGGGGAAAAAATAAGAAAGCAGCTGAAAAGTATGTAGAATTGATGTAAAGTAGAAGAGGAAAGGCTTTTGAGTCAGGAGGGAAGAGGAAACGAGGCAGCAGAGACGGTTCGAGTGTATGGGAATATTGAGTCACAAAGCATTTATGTCAGATCAAAGCTAATCCTTATCTTTGGGGAGCGGATTCAGCAATACCCTGGGATGTCTCGTCCTCTCAAGGGCAGGTCTCCTTGTCCGTCTCCCTCTGCTCATCTTCCCATTCCTCCAATAAACTAAGAGGGTTTTTCTGCGCTTTTATTACTCAACATTGACTCGTGTGCAGAAACTAGGTCAACTAAGGCAGGCAGGAGTTGAGGGTCTGGCCGCGGGACCTGGCTACAGAGGGAGTGTTCTGCCCCCGGGGGCCGGTGGTGGAGCTGCTGAGGGCTGAGGAGGGAGATGTGGGGTGAAGTGGATGATGGTGACGACCTCAGATAGGTTGACTTCAGCAGACATTACTCGGCTGAATTTGTGTACTGTCTGAAAACAGATCTGTCTATAAAATATTTCTCTGTGGAAGCAACTAAAGATTTTTTTCCTAATTAATCTGAATATTGGGGAGTAGATATTGTGTTACTGAAAAATATATCATTAAATAAACAGTGTGATTACAAAGGGTTATATTCCATTATATTTTCACTAAGCGCTTATTTTTAGAATTGAACATTAGATCTGTAGTCTCCAGGAATGCCTTCTTCTGTCAGATTTCCAGACAATATCGGTCACCAAAACCATCGGGACGTATTAAAGTGAGTATGGCTCACAGGGAGATGTCTCTACGTCTAGACGGTCTCTATTCATGTAGCCATAAGCTGTCGAATTTTGGGCAAACTTTGGTTCTTGTTTGACTTTGCAGTGTCCCTCAAACCAGTGATGGCCATTCAACAATATTTACCTCCTGAAATCAGAAATAGGGTTGGAAAAAAAAAAGAAAAAGGGTTTAACATTACTGTCCTGGTGATAGCCATTTTTACCAGGCAATCCAGATTATTATTAAACTTCTGTTTTTAAGGCTTTTCTGCTTTATTTTGGTCTTTTATCCAGTGCTATATAGTGTACTCAGGTTCCATAAAATGTATTATTATTATTAGAACATATTGCACTGAAATACTCACTTATTTACTTATTAGGAATCTGTAACCTTCCCTGAACACTTCCAGTATTTAGCGACATCACTTCAAGTAGTGACATCACCAGTTTAACAGTATGATCATAACTATACTTCATGTCGTCTTCAGCGTGAAATCAGATGTAGCTTTCTAAATCAAATATATTTTCAGTAGAGAAGCTCTTGTTTCATCAGGTAACACCTATAAAAGCTACACATCTCCTTGCGTTTCTGAACGTAGCCTTAGTACAGCAGAGTGTTCTCAAATAAAATGACAAAGGATGATAAAGTGACACAGGCTTCTATGAGTAGCTGATGCCTCAGAGGTGAAACACTTGCAAATGATGTTGACATCAAGGACAAATCCCTGTTGAGAGTTATGGGAGTTTACATGATAGAAAGATGATGGAGCTAGTAACACAGAAGACAGAAGTTAAAAAAGACCTAATGTACATAAGACAAACAAACAACTGAGAAACGGTGTAAATTCAGGAGTTTTTTGTGTTTCGTCTCCAGGCAAAGCTGCTCTGGACTTCTTGACATTAAGAACCCACATTCAGTAAGTTAACGCGACCTTAAACAACCAAGAAACTGGCCAGCGACTAATTATTAAAAGAAACGATTAAAATATAGCTGGAGGGAATAAAATGCAAAGTATGTGTAGGTGGAAAAACAGACAAAATGGTTAAAGATTATGTTTCTGAAATATTACTGTTGGACTTTTTATTATTCCATATTATTGGGAGCCTATTAGTCCAAATGATGTATATAGTTACTAGTAGCTATAGAGCAAGTCTAATGCACTGTCGCCCATGAAGTTGAATAAAATATTTTCATCTTTTCTCATGAAATGATTGTGACAGTGTCATTTATTCCTCATGGATAAAGTATAACTGGGATTCGGAATATAATCATTGCACCCAGTCAAAGGTGATTACTGATGTGTGCAAATTGGAATAAAAGGGGAATTTGTCTGAAAACTAAATTATTCCAACTTATGGGTACCAGTATAATAATACAACGTACATTATTAATACGAAAAGGAAAATATTAAAGTCTAACAGTAGCCACTTTTAACAGATTAGTACATTTCTCAGGCTGTAGGTTAAGTGAAATTATTGTGTGAAACTACTACTTTTTCTTGTCTAACACTGCTGATACTAAAATCAGACATCAGAAAGAGGTTAATATAGTTATAAATCAAGCCTAATAATAATACCCCCTACATTATTAACCCCTAAAGGTCAGTATCGAAGTTTAACAGCAGACACTTTTAGCAGATTAGAACATTTCTGACACTGAAGTACAATTTTTTTTCTAAGTCGCTTTTCTGACACCATCAATAATATAATCAGACCTGGATACACATCAGAAAAAGGTTAATATCTCCACTGATGATGTCTTGTCAAAAGGATCTGATAAGTGTATTTATGGGATTGAGATTTGATTCGGTTGCACTTATTTACCACCACTCAAGGTCAAATGTGATCGTCCCTCCTGTCCCAAATAAACCAAACTAAAGGACTTCAGACTGACTAAACTGCTCGGAGCATGCTCGACGTGAGCGCTCTCTTATCTGTCGTTGCCACGTCGGTGTCCCCACAGGGTGCTATGAGGGTTTAATTGCCTGAGATCTTGTTTTTGATAGAGGACTGAGAAGTACGGTATTGCAGGGCAAACAGTGGTCACCTTTTTTTTTTTCATTTCTATCACCGCTTTCCTCTCTATCCCTCCCTTTTCCATCTGCCCCACTCTTCACTCTGCCTGTCTTCCCACAGTTATGCCCGGAGGGACACCGGTTCTGTTGAGATGGCAGCACAGAGGAAAGAGGAAGAAAAATCTAGTCGTCTTCCCTCCTCAGCAGTTTTCACACTTGACAATTTGGGGCGAAAAATAAAATATAAAGTCGGCAGGGCCCTGTTTGGTATTCATTGTTTCCTTAGCGCTATTTTGACAGGGTTTAATCATCTGTAAAAGCAAACTATCACAGCTTCCGCATGGATTAACACGGTAGACGTGATTATGCAAGAGGAGTAGGAGGAGGAAGGAGGAATTGTTTATGAAGTCTGTGGCCTGAAGGAGACGGTGAAAAGAATTAGCCATACTTAACACAGATAGTGAGGCGAAGGGTCTCGTGAACTCGGCCCCTACGCAGTCAGCCGGCAGTGATATATATATATATGCTGTGTGCTGTACATAAAAATGACTCTCATTCAGGAAGATTTAAAGGACCACAACAACATCCCTACGGTGGCTGTTTTTTTTTTTTGCTCAAGGACTAGATATATGCAACATATGGTGCATGTTTTCCAGGGGATTAATTCATTTGCTGTTTTTATGGAAGCTTAGAAAAGGCTTGGACGACTGTTCATACCAATGGCAGTGAATTTGTAACATTTGGCACATTTGCACAGTGAAAAGTCTGAATATAATCATGCCAGGACATTGATCAGAAAAACTGAAATTCAACTTGCAAAAATCCAAATCTTACCAAGTGTATTTTTCTCATTTCTAGTCAAAATATCTCATCACACTTAAAATAAGACAATCACTTAAAGAGTAGCTTTTCAGTGAGATATAAGAACTTATTTATATTTATGAAAATCTTATTTTAAGAGATCTTCTCAAGATAATTTTCAACTTGTTCCACTAGCCGATTTTTTTATTTTTTTTGCTTAATTCAAGATTTTTTTGTTTAGTTCAAGCAAAAAAATTCTACCAATGGAACAAGTGACAATTATCCCGGTAAGATATTCTTGAAATAAGATTTTCCAGATCTATTGTCTAAAACTAATTTCTTATATCTCGCTGAAAAATTACTCTTTAGGTGATTATGTCTTATTTTAAGTGTGATGAGATATTTTGACTAGAAATGAGAAAAATACACTTGGTAAGATTTAGATTTTTGCAATGTGTTGATTTTGTCTTTTCTCACTCAATTTTTTGTGGAAATAAGGAGAATTTCACAGAAAAAGAAAACATTTGGACACAGACTACAGGATTAACATACATAAAATGTGGAGCAAATTCACCAGGACGCAAACCCAAGACTAATAAAGACATGGCCTGGAACACACTCTCTACGCCACCTGTACCTGTTGGTTTTCAATTTAACGCCCATGTTATCAGAGTAGAACAGCCATACAGGCCATGGTGTGTTTAAGGTACATGTCAGGTCAGGCATTGCTGCAGTAGTGGTCATCTAGAAAATAGGAGAAACACTGATTTGTCACACGTGAGGTAAGCAGCTCATGGCAACAATAGTCCACTAAATTCCATGTCAGCGCAGGAGTGACAACTTTTACTATAGTATCAATGTCTAGACTAAATCTGAATGTGATATAGACCACCAGTGTCCAACCTGCTTGAACTCTTCATTGTTCTTAGAAGCTAAATTTGTAAAAAAAAAAAAAAAAAAAAATTTAATCTAATCTGTTAACATTATACAAGTAAAACAGCACCATGCACAGCAGAGGCAGGTGGCAGGTATTTACAACCACAACAGCTTTGAGACTGAACCAAAGGGTGCAAGGTTTGCATCCTCTGATGCTGGATCCAAAACCCAATTAGTAAAAGCTGACATTTATTATGAAAAGAATGTTATATTCATATGTGCAGTGAAAACAGGATTGTGTTTTGTTTCTAGTCTTGTTGGTAATGATCTTAGAAACGTTACTAGTAAGCTCCTTGACTGTTTTTGCCATAAAAAGACAATTTAAATATCAGATTGTGCTGGTGCAATCTAGTGAATACATCAGAGGTGTAACCAAAACTCAAAACAGAGAATTTTGCTGGCATTTGATTTATAGTATGTCATTGGAATAACTGCAATCGGAGAATTTAGAGAGAAAGAGAAAGAAAGACAGAAAGAAAGGATCAACATGGAATACAAGAGCAAATACACGATACAAAATAAATTAGAAGTATAAAAATCAGAATGGTAGAAAAACAGTAAGGTGCAACAATAAACTGTAATGTGCAAAGCAAAATGGAATAGTTAGTAATATTGTTTAAAGGCAAAAGTATATCTGTTGAAATTCACAAATTCCAGTTTAATATTTACCTCCGCCAGGAGGTTATAAAATCATCCGCATTTATTTATTTATTTATTTGTCTGTCTGTCTGTCTGTTAGCAA
>JAPTMW010000014.1:9244925-9257220 GCA_029822955.1 Ostorhinchus angustatus | reverse complement strand
ATATGGTATTTAAATAAACTTGCCTTTACTTTATTGTGATATTGGATATGCACTTTTGCTTCCTGTGTGGAACTCTACAGATCTTGTTGTTTGTTTCCCATTGACCCGTTTCTAAGGTTTTGTCCTGATTTAATGACATCAACTGGTCTACTTTTACTTTATCTTGCACTTGTTAATATGACAAGATGAATGTAATCACAGGTTGTATAATGGGGTAGACCTGAGTTGATGCTTTTCTTTTCTGCCACTGGGTGTTGAGTGTAGTGAGCCACAGGTTGATGGTGATTACTGGAAAGTGTGATTCTCCACCTCTGATCTATGAAACTACAGCTGAAAGCATTTCATTCTCTCACTACCTGAACAGAGTAGAACTATTTCCCCTGATAACTGCTCGACTTTACTTATCTAGAGATTAGTTTTGGTCCTTTTTTGTAAGTTGTACTAAAAGTGAGTTTGTATTGGTTGATTTAATTTACACTCCAGCTACTCAAATTATCAATAGCTAATAGATTGTCCTTTGTTGTACGCTGTCATTGCTTTGCTGCACATGTTCAGGACCAGGGATCCTTTTGTGCTAAAGGCAACACTAGTCATCCTGGGCTGAAGTGTGAAGTGTATTCTCCAAATATCCATTCAGTAACAAACCTAGTCCAAGCCTACGGCACCAACCTTTTTTCCAAGTCTCATCATTGTCAAATTTCTTTAAATCTAACTTTTGCCCTGTATTTTGCCCATTACTGGTTTGTCAGTTGTTACAAACAAAAAACTGTTAAAATTGTTATTCTGCCCCTGCTTGTGTGTGTGTGTGTGTGTGTGTGTAGCAACTAGCTTGGCAGATACATAGGCTTCCCCAAAAAAAAGCCAAACATCAAATTTCTCTTCAAAGCTTTACTTAAGACTCACTGTAAAACTGCAAAACGTACATACAGAATATGTCTGTTATATTACATGGCATTATACATTAAAAGAAAAGAAATTAAATCACTAGCTCGAGGCTAGCTTGAATGGGAAATTCCATTGACATGCTAACGATTAGCATTTACAAATGTCCCTTTATCCAACAACAAAGGTTTACATCAGAGTTATTTATTTAGTTCATACATTCAACAACTGAACGTAAAAATGCTCACAGGCAAACATTTTTCTGGCCATAAGAACAGAGCGAGAAAAGTGGTCTTATGTGACTACAGGAACACCAAAAGTACAAAATACATGTTACTGCCACTTATTCTGGCCACTAGAGGGCTCCCTTTGCTTGCTTTTAACAACAAAACATCACAATTGTTCTAATCTTCTCCACCTATCCACCTTATTTTCATAATGAGGTATAGGTCTGATAAAAGCTGTGTTCTTTCATTGAAATATGTTTCTGTAAAATATCATTTTTATCCACAACCTACTGGAGTTGAATATTTAAGATGTAAGATTTTTTTCCCTCACTATAGGATCTAGGTTAATTGGTGAACCATTTCAACAAGCTAAGATATATTGAAAGGCTGAGGAAAGTAAAACTGCTAATTAACAAAGATTCATTCTCAAATGCTTCAAGCCGTGCAGTACCAGATTTGGTTCATGAATGAAATACAAAACAAAGCCACACATTGAAAGTAAAGTTATGCTCAAGCATCAGCAGCCGAGTGTAACAGTCAACTTGCTGAAAACCTCTGAGACACACCGTCCCTGCAAAGACCCTGACTGCAAATGCTCATGTTCCTCTGCAGCTTAAAGAGATAAAGTGAAATAACCCATCGCTGCACTCATGAGCTGGATGGAAAGGAAGGTGAAGAGGGAAAACAAGAGCTGAAACACAAGGAATCAAAGACATTTGTGTGATAGTCAAACTGTAGGGAAACAAATGAATGGAGTAATCGGAGGATCAGGAAAACCCCCCACGGTGAGTGGATTTGTACACACGTTTTGCTCCACATGTCAAATGGGTCGGACCCTCTCTCCTCTCTCCGGACTTGGTTTGCCTTTTCTTTCCACCCCTCAATTTCCAGCAGAGCAGAGTGTGTTTTTCCACTTCGCATTAAGGGATGATTCACTGGGTCTGCTGCGGTTTACCCTCAGCAGGATTAGAGCTGGAAGGCTTCTTATTATCTTCTACCGTTTGAGCTCCTTCGTCTGTTAGAAAGAGCAGTGGAGCTTAGGACAAATTACCCCTCTAGTGCCTTTGGATGGCACTGCTCCGGCCTAGAAATGGCCTTGAGAGGCTGGCAATAGAACACATGGGAGAGGAGGATGTGTGAGATTGAGATAGTGTTTGTGTGAGTGAAGACGTGAATGTTTGGGGTTGGAGGGGTTGTTAGGGTTTAATTTATGCAGCATAAATGGGGCAAAGTGTGGAAAAGGGCACAGAAGAGGAAACAGACTGGAACACCAGCCATACACTGACAAATGTTCTTTATAAGAGATTTATGGTGAGGAGTGATGGGGAATAAGGTCACAGTGAGCACATATTCTTCTCGTCCTTGAGGAAAAGAGACTTGGGCCACTCAGTGATGTTCATTACAAAAAAATATATGCCCCAAAAGTTATCAAAAGTAAACCAAAACATGAATTTTCTTTAGAAAGGTAGTCGCTCTTCATTTGATGGAAGGTTTCAGTGTCTCCATTAAGATCAACAGATTTGTTTGTAAACTGAAATGCTTCTTATTTTCTAAGGCTGGAACCACAGGGGAACCATGAGACTTTGTTTTCCTGAAACAACCAAGATATTTTTGTACATTTTTTTGTCAAAAGCCCAATGAGTAAAAACATAGTCTTCTGTATTTGGTGTTTTAGTGTCCTATTTTGTGTCTTGTAAAAGTAACTGCAGTCACATTTTCCTGGCGCTAACTTTGAACTGCACCTTTTTCATAAATGTTGATTTTTGGTTGACGCTCTTAACTCTCACAGGGCCTTGCACAAACTCCCATGTTGCAACCAGCGGGTCAGTTTCACAAAACAAGTTCAACACACCCAGGATCGAATTACCTAGATTGACAAAACTAAGCGCTCATAGTCGGACCAAGTTGCATCATGTCAGTGGTTTACAGCTCATTCTGTCTGGACACACATTCACATAATTGGAGTTGGTGACAGGTGACCGGTCACTAACATGAACTGGTCTAGATATTTTCACCAGAAGAACAAACTATATTCAAAATAAAGAGGAATTTAAAAGGAAAGCACAATAAACACAGCTGCTGCAAAGCCATAAAGGCGAGCTGCCAACAAACTGTCTACAGTGTTCATGCAAAGTTAATATCCTTATCAACATCACATCATTAAGTCCTGAATGGATCTGACTGAATGTATTCCATAAATGAATGTAACATGTGGTGTATTTGTATGACCTGTACGACTGTTGTAGCCTCATTCTTTAAGCTGAGGCACTTGCACAGTTAAAATGTACAGTATATCACTACATAAAGTAAAGCTGAAGGGTTTGAAATGGTCTGTATTTCCTTCCTCAGACCTGTCCACTATACTTGGTGCACCCCAAATGGACAGATCCAGCTAAAGATGGTTTTTGGTGTTAGCTACAAATGGGCTAGTTTAGTGGGTTTACCAGGAAAGATGAGCTGGTTGGACTGGTATTGGTGGTGTGAGTGTTGTTGGCTAGTTTGGACTGACCAGACACCAGCTCAGCCTCTGAGGTGACAAACCACACTGATCAGCTTGAACCTAAAGAAAGGATAGTAAAGTGCTGACGCTGACTACGATGATTAGAAAGCCATGAAAATGAATGAAATGAATGTTTTGTAGGGGAATTAACTGGTGACATGTCCAACGTGTAGCCCACCTTTGGCCACAGGTAGCCGGGATAGACTTTGGCATGTGGGTGATCCTCTGGAGGATTGATGATGATGATGATGAAGATACAATTTATTTATAGGCGCCTTTCTTGACACTCAAGGTCACCATAGAGATAGAAGCAGAAATCTAAAGAAATAAAATACAAAGTGATATAATAAAAGACATTAAAGATGGATGGTGGTTGGAATGTCATACTTCCTGTATCATTATCTGTTCAGGCTTCCCCACATGATTAAGCAGTTCAGAGGATGGAAGGATGGAAGGATGGAAGGATGGTTTGCATAATGGGATGGTGATTAGTACGAACTAAAGAAAATGTGTCCTATTACTGAAAACCCAGGTTTGAACCAGAGGGTTCCTCACTAACCTCTTAATCCTGCTTTATGATATAGGCCCAAGAAAACAAAATGTGTAAAGCCATGAAGATGAGGATAATTCTATGTGTGAGAATGTAAGTTGTTTCTACAAAAACAAAATCTAAAGGCAACACAACCAGAGAGCAGGTAGAAGTCAGAGGAGAGATGGAGCAGGATGTTTGTTTGTTCCAGCTCATGTAAGGTATTCAGGTGGTCTGTCAGGTGAGCAGACTATGCCCTCCAGGCATCTGCAGGAAAGGATCTAAGGTTCCAGTCCACCCACAGCATGCAAATAATACATTAATAAGGTAAACATTACATCAGTAGGAAGCAGACATCTTTTATCTTTAATTATTAATATAATGATTTCTAATAGAAACCTATTCCTTACATATTTATTTAAATAAGAGAAATGTTTACTAAATTAAAAAATAATGTATAAGAAATGCTTCCTGAGAAGTTATGTATAATAAATGATATTTTATTATATTATCTAATATATATTTTTCCTCACTGTGCCTGTCACCTTTTTATGACCTAGGAGGATTATGTTTATTTGTAAAGAATAAACTGAAAAAACAGTGTGAAATTATTAAATGTTTTGATGTCTAGGCTTCCCGCTGAGAGTTGAATTTAAGTGGTAAACAGAACAGAATTAAAAAACATGTGTTGCAAATATCACCACCGTGCAGCAGCAGTTTTTAAAGGAAAGAAGATCAAACCTCCCCTGTAGTTACACCCTGCATGTTAGTCCCATTAATCCACATAACAAACTTTAAAGCTACGTGTGACTCTAAAAATTCCCTTTCTCATTGAGGTTTGCCATAAAAGTTGACTTATTTGATGCTGAGCAAATGTAGCAGAGCCATGTGTTGCCACCAAAGTGACAAAGAAGCTTTAAAAAAAAGAAGCTTCTGTTATAAAACACAAATATATTTGTATTGAATAAAAACATATTTGTGTTTTTATATGGTTAATTACAGTTTGAAGATTTGTCCACACCTAGCTTACTGTTTTATCTTTATGCTAAGCTAAACTAGCTAGCTTCATACTTTAGGAGTACACAAAATAGTGAACTTTTAATTTCATATACTTTGATAATAACCTGCATTCCCGTTAGCGTCACTTCTTTAAAGCATAATGTTTAATTTAATACTTGTGTTGTTGGTTGTGTTTTGGTTCAAGGATTTTAGTTTTAATTCCTGGTGCTAAGTAGCTAATGACAACATGTAGTAGCTAATAATGGGCTGTTTTGTTAGCAATTTATAAACCAAAAACACAGTCCCTTATCCTATCTTTAGCTTGCTAATATATTAGCTATGACATTTAAAGTATCATAAAGACTAGAATACAGAATACTCCAACACGAAGCAGCTATCCCTAATATTGGTGATTAAAAGTGGTATTTTCTGTACTCAATATCCAGCTGTATTGCATCCCTTATTCCATAAATCACATCCAGTTGTCATTCTAGTACTTCACATTTGATGATGAAAAGAAGAGAAAATGGATGAACTTCATAATAAATAAAGTTATGATTCTTAAACAACTATGGAAAAATTTGTTAATAAACATTAATTCATACAGTATCTGCCAAACTGGATTTTTATAGATTCCACTGAAAGAGAAAATTGCTTTAAAGCTGTGTTTTACTTATTCACATTTCATTTGTCAGCCTTTATTTATTTTCTATTGATTTTATTACTTTTTTTTTGCATTGTTGTAGTTTTATATATTTATTGTGCAGCACTTTAGAAACACTCTTGCTGTTTAAATGTGCTATATAAATAAAGTGGATTGGATTAGATTGGATTCTATGAAACTGGACAACACAGATAAACTAACAGTTTACTTCAACACGGCCCCATTGCTGAACACAAAACTTCTGCATCGGTGTTTAGATCAGGATCTACTTTTTTCCTTTGAAGTGTCTATATTCATTATAGCCTGCAGTTATTCAGACACTAACATTATTTTTTAGTGTGCAAATAAACCAATTATTTTAATCGTTTAGTTGTATTGAAAGTGAAACACAATGGAAAATTACTCTAAGTATATTTGAGTGAAAGAAATGAAGTTGGCCCCTTCTGAACTCTTAAGAGTTGCCTCACTAAAGAAAGAACTTATAATAAACAAACACTCCGTCTCTTTTGTCGGCTGTTTTATGATACCATGATGTCATGATTTCACAAGTGGATAGGTTTTAGGGTTTGGAAAGCCTTTTAATATTAAAACAAAGCCAGACAATTGACAGAAAACTCTGCTCTGTAATTGACTGTTCTGCTCAGTATGCAGCTGATATGAATACATAAAGGTATTTTAAATCCTGAGAATATTATGGGCTCTTCAGTGCAATTTCACTGTTGAATGGCACTCAGCAGGTAAGCCAGAGCAACTTATTCCAGTCTTTGCTGTTTGTTTTGACTTGCAATGAAATTGGAAATTTAGCCTCACTTCTTCTTAGTTGTCCAATCACCTTTCTTTTTTTTTTCCCCTCAAACATTCTCATTAACATTTCTTTTTGAAGGTAATGTTTTTTTTACTTTCTTTTACCTGCACCTCTCACTAGTTATTTCTTCATTCATTACCTTTCCTCCTTTTCGTCATGTGCCTTTTTACATTTATTTCCACCGTCTTCAATTATTCTTTTGTTTGCCATCTTTTCCTGAATTGTAGTGCTTTTTAATCCTATCAGTTTTAATTTCAGTCTTGCTCAGTCTCACCGTTTTATAGTTATTAAAGTTTCATCAGTACGTATTTTTCCATTAACTGTCCTGCACTTTGATTTCACCAAAAAAGTGCAATCGAATCAACTACGTTTGATAGATTTTTATGCATTTCCTTTGGTTTTGAGTTTATTCATCTTCTCCCTACATTCATTTTTTGGCATCATTTTGATTGACATACACAATTAAATCTCATTTCTTGTTTATAATTAATTGACTCTTTTGCAAATGTAGCTCGGGCTCATATGATGTTACAGTCACGCCACACTGATTCATGGCTCAGGTACAGGCGGCTGCAGTGGAGATGAGCTTTAATCAAAACCTAAGCATTATCTCTGCAAAACAAAATAAGTCAAGCAAATTAAATACTATGAAGGAAAGTGTAATGAAAACGGAATCATCTGCAATAACACTTTGGATGACAATTTACCATATGATTGCAAATTTAAGTAGCTAGTTTATCTTTTAAAAGACTTCCGCTTGAGGGGTTTGCATAATACTCTTCACTGCCAAAAGAGGTAGTTTGGAAAGGATTATTCCTTTTCATGCTTCACTGTCGTTTCCAGGTGGTTAAAGCAGGGAGACAAGCAACATTATTTTTTACTTTTTTATTACCAAGAATACAAAAAATATCTACATTCACATACCACTTACTGTAGCATGATTGACCACATGGATTTCAAGTAAACTCCTTCCAATTGAATTATCAAAATGTCTCATCACTTCGCTCCCAGTTTGTAAAATCCATTTTTTTTTTTTTTGTCTTTTGGTGTTGTTTCGCTGTTTTTATTCCATCCTCTTCCTTTGTACATTTGGCACTTAATTCAGATTATAAATGTCTCTGTAGTCCACAGAATAGGAGGATTAAGTCACATTTGTGTGGCGGCAAAAAAGCAACACAGTATCTCTAACAGGACAGATCAAACCTCGTAGCCGTTGGACTCTGTTTGGCACGGTGGTGGATCTGAAATGAAAGGCGACTCCATCATGTTCTTGTCCGTGTAAGATTTGACCAACTGCTGGGATCCATCCTGTTCAACATTTTTTTTTTTTTTTTTTTTTTAAAGTCTCCCCTCTTTTCTGCGTGAATCCGAAACAGGTTTATGTTCTCGAGAAAAACAGAGCTACAATACAAAGCATTCAAAAATGATACAAAAACAAGAATACATTTAACATGTCAACCTGGAAAACCCACATGGGATTACAGCGTACCATCTCCTGTGCATGTCACAAACGGACATTTAGAGACACTTTTCTCAGACGCACTGAAAACATGGGCAGTTACATCATGTATGTTACAACATATACTGTATGTGATCTTTAAATTTCCTCACACAGCGGCAGTTTAAGTACAGTGTTGGTTTGAAGTACCCAAATAAGTTAGCAAAAATATAAATACAGCACATGAAACAAAGAAATAAATAAGACCTGCCACAGATGAAACAAAGAGGAGCATGTCTCCAATCGCAGCAATGACGCCCCACTTTCATTTTCTCTCTTAGTGTGGCGGCTCGAGCAGTGGATCAGAGTTTGTCTACTGTGTTGCGGTGAGCCCCGTAGTCTCTGCCTGGTTTTCATCTCTGGCATAAATCGCTCATTGCTTTGAACCAAAGGGGCTCTGCCTGTGGCTGGGTCAGGCAGGGGAGTTAACGTGTGCTTTGAAGCCATTCCTTTGCAGGGCCTCGCGAGGCTGCCAATCCAGCCCGTCTCTGAAGCCCCGTCTCTGAGGGTGGGGGGTGGGGTGGGGTTTAAAACCAGCTCACACTGCTGTGGGCACGTCAGGCCTTCAAGGCTGTGGAGAAGTGAGGCTCGGGCAGGAATTCAAGTGTCATGGATGTGAGCACACCCTTGCTTTTTGTGTCTTCGCCGCCCTCTTTTTTGTCTTTTACCAGTTCTCTACTCTGTATTTATCTTTTTTCGGTTTTTGTTGGTAGTTTTCTCCAAATAGAAAGGCAAACGTTCTGCCGTCCTACCACATGGGAGGACTGTTTGTCTCCAGCACGCCGTACATCTCGGCGAGCTTTTTAAACCGAGGCCCCCAGTCATTGAGATAGTCGTACTCGTGGTCGTTGTTGGATGTTCCCGACTGGAGCGAGCTGAGCGACTCTGCGACTGACCCCTCCCCTTCGTAGGCATAGGTCTGGAGGGAGTCGTAAGGTGGGGCACACGGGTCCATGTCGGCCTCTAACAGCTTCGCCAGGACGTATCCGTGAACGTTACTGTCCCCGCCGCCACCCACGACGCAGGCCTGAGGGACGTAACGCGACAGGCTCTCGATCTCCGGCAGCATGTCCTGCCTCATTTTGCCCAGATGGTGGTGCACTTCACGTGGGTTCCACATAGCGGCGATGTCGAAGGCTTCAGTGTCCTCCTCGCCACCGCCTTCATCGTCATAGCGCACGATGTTCTCATGGACGTTCTCCTCTTCGTCACACAGATAAGGCTTCTTACGATGAGTCCGCAGGGAAAGCATGAGTAGAATCATCACTGCTGAACAGAGGAAAAGCATTTAGTACAATGACACAAAATACACATGGAGGAATATTCGTAAAGCTACTGGGGCTAAAACTGTTTTTAAAGTCATTGTTTCTTGCTGCTGTTGTGTATTTGATATTGCTTAGGATTTTAATAATATCAATAAGATCAATTTTGCAATGTGTTGGTGAATATGTTGCAATATGGATGCACATGTTCCAAAATTGCTGATAAATTCAGGACTGTTTTCAGTCAGCATGGAAAGATTTGAAGGTTATACTTCTTTCTACTCCTTTTCGCTCATGTAAATTTTGAGGCTTAAGACGTAGTTTTAAATTACCGTCTTGTTTTGTTTTCATTCTCTTGATTATCATATATTGCATTTCTGTTTTTAAATTGTCAGTTACATGATCTAAATAAAGACATCAATCAATCAATAAGGATCAATCAATAATTATTTCTTGTATTTTTATAATTTTGTGTGTAATCAAATCTTAATGTATTTCTCATTTATTTTATTGAAATTTTATAATTTATGTATAATCAGTTACTATTGCATCTTTATTTCATTTTATTTCTTGTACTTTTATAATTTTGTGTGTAATCAAATCTTAATGTATTTCTTATTTCACCCCTGTCTTAACATTGTATTTTAATTTTTAATCAATGTGAAGCACTTTGGTCTACAATTTCTGTATGAAATGTGCTATACAAATAAAGTGTATTATTATTAATAAACTTCAATTAAAGAAAATGCCATTTTAAGCTATTTCCCAGAAGACAAAGCCTGCCATATTTCTTAAAATCTGGGGATTTGCTTATTTTTAATGGCCATAAATTAAATATTTAATGGGTTTTTTGACTTTGATGAGATATAATGTAAAACAATGGGATTAGGTTTACAGTTGGAATAATAATGATTAGTCAACAATAAAAGAAAACTGAAAATACACAAAATAAAGTGGCTACCCTAGTTTTAACAGTTGAATGGAACTTTGAAAAAAATGATAAACGTCCAAACTATAGCTGTAGTCGACATATAGTATCTACACCAAGAAAAGACATTTCATGCAACTGGAAAAGTTTCAGCCTCAAAAAGCAGGTTCATAAATGCAGAAGTGTTTTAAAAGCTCAACAGTAATTTCAACAGAATGCAGAAGTGCCGTCTGGGGGCGAGCCTGATTGCGGTGGTGGGCCTTGATTAAAATCCCTGCAGCACTTTTGTTTTACACTTGACCTTTCAGGTAGTGTGGGTGCTACTTGTGTGCTGTGCAGAGTCAGTCATCAAGTAATTGTGTGGAATATTAAGTATCTGTAGTTGAATCAAAAGACAACAGGTAAACCTTGACGCAGCAAAATGAAATGGCAAACCGGCTGTTGTGTGTGGCGAGGTCTAAATTTAAGGAATTGTTAGGCTGTTGAATTCACAGTTTGTTATTTCTGCTGCTATGGGGGTTTTAATCAAAATAACAAAGGAACAACACGCTAACATGAACAGGCTGCGATTCACATGTGGCAAAAACAAAATATAATTGCACTAAAATTAGCCTTGGTTTGTTTGATTTTATTCATCATAAATTGTACAAGAGTAAAATGGCTTTGCACTCTGAGACCTTTTTAATATACAGTGCCTTTGTAAATCCTGTTGATGTCATGGAGCCTGTTTACATGACCATAAAAATAAGGTAATCCTAAGAAAATAATAATGTTTTAATAATGTGATTCATTTGCATGCACTTCAGAAATGCGATGACTGAAAAACCCTGGTGTAGACGTTTGAGTCAATTATTGGATTTTGTTTCAAACTTCCTATTAGTGTCCTCTGCTGACATTTGAATAAATCCCTTCAGTTCTCTGCAAAAATGATTTAGTTTTTACACACTTGCAGGTATACATACATGCATGAAGATATCAGAATATCTGGGAGAAATCCACGTGTGTTAATCTGATTTGTCATAATCAGATAGCTGTTGTTATCTGACGAAGCACATCATCATCACTTGAATAATCTGATCATTATCTAATTTTGTGGAGTTATCAGAGTTTTAGTGTGCATGTAAATGGGCTTGTTCATCCTTTCCATCATACCTTCAGCTTGTCATAATATCTGAATACTGGTGCTCAAACTGTATAAAATGTAACAAACTAAAACCAGTCAGTTGCTAAAAATATAACTAAACTACTCATGCATGTACACAGACTTTGAATCTGACATTAAATCAGGCTGAAAATGATTAGAAGACATCCTCAGCAGGATGAAACTCACCCAGCAGGACAAAAATACAGGCCAGGATGGCGATGAGGGCTCCTCTGCTGAGGCTGGCGGGCAGACTGTAGGCCTCGGCGTTGCAGGACATAACGTTGCCTTCGTGGTCGCAGCTGCAGACTCGGATGGTCAGCGTACTAGTGCTGCTCTGGACCGGCTGCTCACCGTCAGAGATGATAATAGGCAAGTAGAAGACGGTCTGTTCCTGCTGCGACCAGCCTCCGCGTCGTGTCAGGATCCACGCTGTGTTGTCTGGAAAAAGATGAAGAGGTCAGGGAAAGGTGGAATTGGGCACAGAGACAGGTTTGGTGTTTTTTAATAACTAACATTTAAGTCTGTAAACACAAGCATACAAGTGGATATTTTATAATTGAATCCTCATCCTTCGCACAGATAAGCATAAGCACTATTCAGGGTTTTTTTTGTTTTTTGCTGAAGTCAAGTACTGATGGCACACAAATCCTTATTGAAGTAAAAGTTGAAGTACACTGTCAATAAAATGGTTCCTGTCAGAATCTGAATATTATATACAGTTGCGGAAAACAATATTAAACCATTAAGTCATCAAAAACAATGGTTATGCAATTAAGTACTAACTCCTGTGTGTATCATGTGACTAAAACAGACAGAAAAGAAAACACGGAATGTCTAAAAGCACTGTTTTTGTCAGT
>JAPTMW010000014.1:9186008-9201998 GCA_029822955.1 Ostorhinchus angustatus | reverse complement strand
ACTGAACAAACAATAACTCAAACTCTGAATTATGAAAGAGCTGCAGCATCTGAAACTGACCACAGTGAACATTTGACGCATAAACAGAACCACAGTGCTTCAGATTCAGCTTCAGTTTGTCATGTCTTTATGTATTCTGATTATCTCTCTCAACTCACCATTTAGTTTTTATTTTTTTTTTTTTAATCATTTGAATTCCATGTGCGGTCCTGCCCCCAAGGTTGAAAAACACTGACTTTTAGTAACACTCTTTTTTTGTGCAGTTGTCATTTCGATGACTGCATCCAAAAAATCGAATAAAAAATTGCAGATGTTAACCATTAAATTAATATTTATTGATTAATATTTGATTTGATGTCAAAATTGCGGGTAGTGTTTTAAAGCATATGCTCTATTTCACTTGTAGCCACTCTGAAAGCACATACAATAACACTCACCATTACTTTTTTAACACTTAAAACACTCCAGAAGATGATGAATGACACTCCAAAGCATAGGTGCAATGATAAAAATGATGTTATGCGTGAAGTCACACCAGTTGACAAGTATCACATTCAAACAGACCTTTTTTTAAAAATTTTATTTCCAACTCCAACTATGTTGTTATGTTTTTTTTTTTAGTGAATGTGAAGTAAAATGTTAAACAGAAACAATAATATAAAGGGAAGGCTGCAGTGATTAGGCATTGATTTCACCTGCTCCATCTCCTTTTCGGTCAGCTCGGGACAATCAGGCAGAAAAAAGGAAAGGAAAAAAAAAGATGCAAACACAACTGCAATCTTTCCCTCCTTCCTTCCTTCCTTCCTCCTCTTCCTGTCGAGAGGAGAGGTGAGCTCCTTCACACCTCCTGTAAAAGGCCCGGGGGTGTGATGTTCTCAGATTGTTGTGTTTCTGTTCACACTCTTGCTCAGCTTTACTCACATCGTGTTCTACAAGTTCCCCTCAGCGCTGTGCACCACTGATTACAAGTGTACTGTTCCCCCAGCGTATCTCAGGTTTTGAAGGCCCCTGTAGGATTTCATACCTCTAAATACCGTCTCCTTCTACATTGCTCTTTTTGAAACGAACATCATAGCAATCTTTAAGACCGGCGAGGTCAGTTCCGTGAATTTCTTGCAGGAGATGCTTTTTCAGGTTACACATTGATTTTTAGCTAATCAATAGCTGTTCACATGCAGCACATGGCACCTACGCTGCCTCTTCCCATCTGCATCTTGTTTTTATGTATTAGTAGGACGGCTGCATCTGCCAGCTCCTCCTGCATTAACGAGCCCGGGGAAAAAAAATAGGCGGATTTATGGTCAAAAGGCAGAGAAAGGGCAAAAGAAAAGCAAAGGCTGTTTGTTAGCAGGGGGAGATGGAAAGTTGGGGCCAGGAAAAAAAAAGCAGCGGAAGAAAGAGAGACTGTTTGACTCATGGGTTGACTCCATTATGTTTTGTAAGAGTGCATTGTGCTGCTGTAGACTCACTCTGAATCGCCAAACTCAGTTAATCATTGTTGAAGAGCCACAAAAGGCAGAGAAGGGTGGGGGGCGTGGCTTCATTGTCAACGGGAGGTTGGGCCGGGTGTGTTCGTGCATGTGTTTGTGTGTGTTTGCCGACACCGCGAGGGCCGCTTGGCAGGATGGGTGACACTTGACCTCCCTGCTCCCCTCTTTTCGCTCTATTCAAGCTGCCTGTTTGCCATTATGAAGTAAAATTAGCTCCCTGTTCACAAACCCTTGGCCGCCCTCTCAGCTCCACCCCTTTAAAGGTCACAGCTTGCACCCCAGCATTTTGCTCCATTTTGTCGCCGCTAATGAGGTGACATGCCCCGTAGTTGTGCTTGCAAAACATTTCACACATCTTTCTTTAGCTAATCTTATGGCATCTCACTTGTTTAAAGGATAAGCAGCTGGTGTTTGCCACCAGGGCTGTAAAAGGCAGATAGAAGATGAAGGGATGAGGAGTGAGGTGGAGGGCGGAGGGTGGAGGAGCAATCATATGAAAAAGCTTTGCAAGTATTAAGGCGGAGAGGTATTTTCCCACCAAGCTGGAACACTCTTCCCATCTTTAAAATGCACTTTTGTATTCATAAAAAATGACGGATCACAGTCGCTGTCTTGATAGCGGTATGAGACAAATGAGAAATGTATAGGTGCATCCACTTTTGGTGTTTGTTTCTGCGAGCACAAAGGAGTTTTTATAGGAAAGAAGAAAGTGAGTGACAGTGGAGGAGGCTGTGATTGTCAGGGGGACCAGCTGGTGTGACAAAATGATGGGCCATATTGTTGTATCATCTTACTCCAAGTCCACCTGCTGCTCCATTAACTGCGATCTGACAGCAACAGAGTATATCAAACTGCTCCTACATAAGCGAGCGAGGTGAGTGTTTTCTTTCCAATGGAGGGAAAACAAACAGGAAACAACAGCTACTGTACGACTCACTGACCACAACTGGGCCGACGCAAGATACATGAGCTGACTAACTCCACCTGTTCAGACTAATGAGCTGGTAATCTATGCAAAAAAAAAAAAAACACCTCGAGAGCTTGTTCATTTGCTGGGCTTGTTAAGAGACATGAATAGTTTTAGGTTTAACTGATTTACACTTTCATTCTATATAAATCATGCACCTTTTGACAATTTTTCTATGCTTTATGGATCTTGGATTGCTTTCTAACTTCTCCAAAATCTGTAAATTCGTGCTGTTTTCCAGTAAAGATGCTTATTTTGCAAAGCATATTCGTTTCTTAGTGTCGCACAAAGTGAAACACTCGTATAGAAAATCTCTTGTGTGGGAAGTTCACACCTTTTGTGAAATTTACAAACACTACCAACTAGTTAAATCAGGAGTGTCAGTGTCATGAAAAACTTCCTGCAGACCTTTTACGTAATCAAACTCAGTGTCCCGGACTGGGGTTACCAAGGGCCAACTCCGTGTGTGGTATGAGTTCACCCTGTTTAAATGCTATGTGGAGCATTATTAAGTGTTTAATTTCACAGTAGCCATGTCTGTATGCTCCACTCACCTCAGCTCTAAAAAGAGGCCTCCCAGACTGTGGAAAAGGTCCTTAGAAACTGGGTGGACCCATGAAAAACGGTTCCACCCACCCTTGCAGTGCAAACGTCATGGCCAATTTGTTAACCACAATTGATTTGGTATGGTGCAAAATGACGCCACAGCAAAGGCAAAGGCATATCTGTGACCCAGAAGGGAACTGTTTTTTTTTTATTATTATTTTTTTATTTTTTTTCTTTAGATACAGAAGCTCCGGCATGAGAGAGTGTCTTTGAATAAACCGAGGACAATAAGCAGAGCGGGAGCTGTTGCAAAATGTAGAAGAGTTCTCTTAAATACAGCTGCTGAATCTAATTTCACTTTCCGAGCTGAGTGCTGAGCGTGACCAGCCACATTCCTCAACGAAGCGTACTGTTTAATTCTGACTGCTAATGTTTATTTACTTATTTACACATAATTAAATTCAGACTCTGCTGCACTAACTTTTAATAAGCAGACCAGTGCTGCAGCATGGCCTCTGGTATGTTTTTTTATGTTTGTATATAAAAAAGGGGGGAAAAATGACCAGGTCTTCTGCTTTTTTTTTTTTTAAAGCAAAGGATCTATCCCAGCACCCCCTGCAGCAAGGACCCAGTTTACTCTGTGAGAGAGAGAGAGATGGCAGCCTTCAAAGGAGGTATGTTCTAGATCACACAGTTGTTTGTGTGTTGGTATGAATATAAGTTTTCTCTGTGGATGCACAGTATGCCAGGCTGCTACCCTCTATTCGTCCTCATTCTTCCAACTCCAACCCACCCTCAGGACAGTGGCGCTGGCATGGGGCCGGCTTTGAACCTGCCTCTGCCGTGCTCTCTAATTGTAGGGAACTCGGCGGGCTTCGGCCTGTGCAGCTGTGCGCCGCCACCGCTGTGCCGTGACAAGCGACTCCCTCCCCGCTGATCGTTCACTGTAAGGTGTTTTTAATTACGAACCCATCCCTCCCTCCTACTTTTTAATCTGCCTCTGTGTGCCAAGTGAACCTCAGAAGTTTCCTGCTCCTCCTTTTTTTTTTTTTTTTTTTTTTTTTCTGTACCACACAATAGCAGATGTGCTTCCAACTAACTGCCCATTGATATGCACTTCAAAATGTGCGACGGGGAATTCAAATATATCACCAAAAAGTTTGAGTAGAGAGGAAAGTTACGTGTTGACAAAAGCCAAATTGATCAGTAAACCAACAGCAGAAAGAAGCAATGAAGCGACGACAAAGTAATGCTGTCAAATCTCCTCTACTTTGCTCAGTCTATTTTGGACTCCATTCTTTCCTTTATATCACTTGAAACCTGTGAGCATCCTTTAGTTATTGGAGGTTATGGGCTACAGCTCAGGTTGAAGAGCTTTGTTATATGTTCCACGCTATTTTTCAGCTCTTATCAGTGCCAGAGGTCCAAAAAAAACACGCATAATTACTCAAAAACCACCACTTTTTTTCATGTCAGAACACCATAGTAGAAAAACCAATACTTTACTCTTTGTTTTAGCTTGTTTGTTGATATGTGTTTAGATTTGATGCTTCATTTTAGTAGAAATCAAACTATCCTAGCCATCAACACCTGTTCATGATTAGAGAAAATTCAGGATCACAAAAAAGAAGCAATCGAAATAAAAGTTAACACACAACAAATTTTGAGGCTGAACTTGATGATGGCGCATTAACATTCTTACTGTTGCCTTTTTTTAAGCGAAGTTCGCCGATTTGTTTTAATGTGGTTCGGACCAAAGTGAGGCAATTTTACTAGCAGACAGACCAGATGTAGCAGACCTTTGTACAATTCAAAACAGAGCTTCAATGCAGCAAATGACAACGCAAGAAACTCCCCATATGGTTTTAATATATGGTTTTACTGTGGCTGTTTTGTTGCTACTGCGGTCTTACTAAAACTGAGCTAAGCGTGCATTACAGTAAAGGCAATTTTCTGACCAGCTTTACATTTATCAGCAGTTTAGAAGTGGACACAAATAACAACTCCATCATAAAATACTCTTTATAGTTTGAGATTATTATTATTTTTCCCAGTTCTTATCTTACCAAGGACATGTTCTGGTATCCTATCTATTTGCCCACTTTGGATTTATTTTAAAATAGGTGTGTCTGGTTCAGTAAAATACATAATTACGTCTAGAAAATCATTTTGGACCATGTTCAGTGATGCATGACTCAGTTGCTGAAGCAAAACAGTAATATCAAGCATCTCCAAAATGCATCCCTTTTATCCTGATCATGTCTGTAATACGTAATAAGTCTGGAACTCTTTTGTATCAACTGGAAAGGAGTTCCATTAAAGCAACAAATATTTATCATAATAACAAACATTTGTACATAAGACATGTTTAAGCGATCAGTTGGGATGTTCCATTCACTTCTGCTTGTAATGGATCATTTCTAAACCTTCTTAGTTTGCTTTCAAATTGAACATCTTGCCCTCCTCGTAGACTTTAAATCTTGATATATTTTATGTAGAAATACAGTGTTTAACATATTTCAAGTAATAGAATCTACAAAGTGGGCAAGAATGTTATTTTAGATTTTAAAAGTCAAATATAATGAGTTTGCTGCATTTTCCAACATGATATTCAAATGAGTTCAGGTCATTCTATAGAGCTGGATACGTATTAAAGGCAATATTTAAGTATTATATGCATGAATGATCTATAAGTTGATAAAATTGCATAAGAGCTTTGAGGTGATTTTTGTTTTTAGGAAATATTGCTGGTGCAAAGTGATGGCAAATGGGGGTGAGTTCAGCATCTGGAGGTTTAGATGGTTGAAGGATATCAATATATGGCATCATAAGATGGATTCGTCTTGGAATCAAAAATTCAACTATTTCTGAGTAAGTCTATGAAATTGGGCCAGGTAGGAACAGAAAGGAGACAAACTCTTACCCCTTGAAGGTAATCACAGGAGTCATTACAGTTGTTCATAACTTACAGAAACCCAAAGCTTATTATCCACCGGCTGTATGCTGCCACCGCTGCAACAATACAGTATTTCATCTTTTTACACTGTACTCCCAGTTTTCTAGAGGAACAATACACTTCTGCTGTCATCCACCTTTACTCTCATTTTTAGTTTCCTTATTCCTTTTTTACCCTTCACTCCATTCCTTCCCCCTTCCCCTCCCAAATGCACATTTAGTTCATTCATCGCTCACAGAGGGCCATAAAAGGAGCCTTGTCATTTATGGAGAAATTAAATCACGCAAACTGGCATTCATCCCAGCCACTGGTGCATGGAAATGATGTCACCATTCATAAGCGTCATCTGGAAAAGTTTGCAATCACTGTCACTCTGTCGCAAATTAAACAGCAGTGTCTTGAGGACAGATCTGGTTAAATTATTATCAAACTTATAATCTCCTTTGGAATTTGTGTTTTATCTACAAGAACAATCAGGGTCCGTATTTATCCTCCAAACGGCTGCTACTGTAGGTTTGTCTTCCCTGTTTCACTTGTAAAGACGTCTCCACCAATACCATCACAGAAACCTGAAAGGTGTTCATACCAAATCCTGTGCCCAGAGCTCATTTTTTCAGAGGATCCTTCTCCACCTCTTGCTGAC
Source organism: Ostorhinchus angustatus (assembly GCA_029822955.1). Taxonomy (NCBI): domain Eukaryota; kingdom Metazoa; phylum Chordata; class Actinopteri; order Kurtiformes; family Apogonidae; genus Ostorhinchus; species Ostorhinchus angustatus. The sequence goes on along the minus strand of JAPTMW010000014.1, from coordinate 9,195,396 downwards.
ACTGATAATGGCAAGAAAAGTCTTTCAGCCCCAGCTACAACGCACATGCCAATCTACCACCTTATTTGCCGCCCAAGCTTACAAGACAGGCGATAGCTTAATGGGTTTGATAGAAAAAAAGAAAAAAAAATGAATCTGTTCTCATCTTGAGAAACTAGAACCTTGGCTCAGACTGAAGAATGAGGTCTGAATGCCAAACAGAGGTCCGTAAAAAGCAGATAGGCATTCCTCTCCTTCAGCATGACTTGTTTGAAGTAGCGGCAGTGCAGACGTGCTGAGAATTGAAGCCACGCTTTGAGCCTGAGCTTGTGTTCACAAAAGTTTTTTAATGTGCCACTAAACCCCCTCCCAGCTGAGGCAGGATTCTCGAATATTCACCGTGACCTACTTGTGCAAACCAGACATGCAATATATTTGTTTGGGTATACACTGTTTATCAATTAACACAAAAAAATACACTATCGATTAGGTGCAGTAATTATACAGTGCTCCCAGTTTGCATCTTATTCATCGTAGCGCTCTGACGCTGACAAATCCCCCCAGTCACCCTTAAATCATTCTCAGTACTCCCTGTTTACAGCTCAGAAGTATTATTGGCATTTATTATTGTGTTTCAAAACATGACCGCTGAAAGTCAAAGTTTCTTTTTTTCTTAAACAAAAATTCCACACCTTACCTTTTTAACTTAATTCCTCTCTTTCAGCCTCTCTTCTGTAAAAAAAAAATATCGCTTTTCTTCTTCTCTTATCTCTTTGTTCTTCTTTTCCCTGCACGCTTCCTAAATTTCCCTTGTAAAAGTTGTGAAAGAGACTGCCTGCAGTGCATCAGTTTCCCTAAAGTCACCTTGAGTCCACGCTCTCTCACTGTCCTCTTTGTAAAGTTTCCCCTCTTTCCATCTCTATATAAATATATATCTCCTCTTGCTGTCTATGCTCTGTCACTTCTGCCTTCTGCCTCTCATAGCAGTCTGCACACTCTCATCCCTGGTGTTGCCTATTTGGGGACCCAATCAGACTAAAGGACCAATTGTCCCTCTCTTTACAATCAGTGGGACGGCCTCCCCCGGCTCCAACGTAATCCAGCAATCTACAACCTCAGGCATGGGAAGGAGCAGTGGACTGAGAAGAGGTGGAGAAAGAAGAGGAAGAGGAGGAGGAGGGGAAACGGAGGTAGATTGACAGCAGGATAGGAGTAAAATGACAAAAAATCAAAGAGGAGTGGGGGGGGGGGTCTGGAAGAAGCAAAGGATGAAAGAATGAGAGGAGTGGTGGTCTGTAACCAAGTGGATGCAAATGCTTCACCACAAAAGCAACTCACTTCATCTGGAGGTATTTGTAAATGACTGAAGTGACCAACGTGGTGAGGAATAACTTGGGAGTGCATGGCGATTGCTTGTGGTGCAGGCTTCTTGGATCACTGACCAGCGAAGTAGAAAAGCATGAGGAAGGGAGAGAAAAGAAATCACCTTCCTCTCTCATGCCGGCGAACCTGCCCTAATGCATTTTAATGAGCCGGTGTTGTACACGACTGGATCTGTAGAGGGATTTATGGGCATAAAAGATGAAGCTTTAAACTGCATTATATTCCGCTGCTTGCCCAGTCAGAGTCAAAGCAATTAGTTTTCCAAATTGGCAAAAAGATCCTGAAAAATTAGGTGCACGCCAATACGCACAAAAAGCACAGTGGAAGATTAGTCATGGTCACGGAGATGTGATCCCTGTTTAGCACTGAGTGAGAAAATAGCAGTGTTTCATTTAAGCAATCATGGACTTAATGCAGCAAAAAGAGGTTTTCAGACTTGAGTCTCTTGCATATTTCTCCTCCTGAGGAGAAGGACTGGGAAAGTGAAATCATATTGGAGATGTACTCAACCATGTTTAAACAGAAATGAGAATATATTACACAGTAGGAGGAAGTGTTCTAGGTGGCTGCTCGGCTTCTTATTTTGCGTTTTTTTTTTTTTTTTACTACATAATATGTTTCATATTATTTTCATTGTTAAAATAGTGATGCAGCTCCAGACATAAGCTCGCAAATTTCCATCAGGACAATTTTGCTCTTTTTTTTTTCCACTCGACAGCCCTTTGACTCTCCTTAATCTTCCTGACAGAGTAATTTGGTGTGTTGTACAGCTCCAAAAATACAGATGAAGGCTGTTGTCACCCACCGAGCCAGATGGTCAAAAGGTTGTACTTCTCCATCGGTTCAATACGTTTTTTTCTTTCCACCACTCTGTCCCTTTCAATATGTCTTCTTTCTCATTTGGCAGGTCATTCTTCTTCACCAATGCCCCCCTCCCTTCCCTGCTGCCCTCCCTATCGTCTTTGTCTCTTTGAAGACCTGACTGGTTAGCGCCCCAGCCAATCTGTCAGCGAATGCTTGACTGGACCCCCAGAATATAAAAAAAAAAAAAAAAAAAAAGGCAGGGGCTCTCTCTTTGTTAGGGCGGGCTGCAAAGAGGGTGGCATTCAGGCCCATTGAACAACACCTTCCATCACTGTGGCAGAGCAGGGGATAATAATTGGCAGAACAAATTGAACCTATAGGGCTTAAGGACGGGCCTCTGTCTGTTTTTAAAGTCAGTTCTGGTCACAGACGTCTGGAAAACAAGTCCCAGTGGGTCCTTTCACAAAGGCACAGATCTGCCGTAGAAATAGATTGGATACAGTTATGTTCTGCATGTCGCTGGACTTTGGTGGTGTGGTGATATGCAGGATGTTAAAAGGACACGGTGCTTTCACGGGTCTGATCAAGTACGCCTACCCTTAAAGGTTTGTGGGTGAGACTTATAAAGACCGTGACATGTTCCGTCACCTCAGGGTACCTCTACCAGTAGACTGCTCAGGTTTCCTTCTTTACAGAGAAGATTTCATGGTTGTTAGAGGTGCATATCCTTAATTCCTGATTGAGTCACTGCTCCATTATTTAGCCTGGTATAACTGTCCCATTAGCTGTTTTCTTCACAAAGCAGACCTACTGCATGTGATGTGCAGTTCTGTTCCTGATGTTATTTTCAGAAATGCACAGTATTCGCATGAAAAGAACTAATGCACAATGCATCATCTGTCTGTTTGTGCTGAGTATCCTATGTATCGTATAGTGTAAACTGTGAAAAGATACAAGTGCAAGCTGAGTTCTAAGCAGCCGTGGAAAGATCAACTGACTGGTTTGCATTTGTGATCTAGTGGCAGCATGTTTGATTCAGAGACAAACAGAAGAATTGTGGCCCTCGACAAAAACTTTTTCACACCGAAACTTGAACTATAGCAGAAACTTAAAGGGTATTGTTAAGATTTTTCATATTTTTACTTCAGCAGTTATTTGGGTATATTATGTCTTTTAGTAGTGATGAATGGACTGGGGAGGGAGGAGAGAAGCAGATGGGGTTCAAATGCAACAAAGGTCCAGGCTGGACTTGGCACTTTCCATATGCTTCAAGTGTTTTCTGACATGAAAGAGACATAAAACCTGCAGAAACTCAAATTTATGGCCACACAGGGGTAGCAGTAACATCAAGACACCTAGAACAAAACAATATTATCATCTAAAACTCTCTTTCTGTCCCTTAGCTGTGCCTAGTGAATATACAGATACCAATTCAAGAGGTATTCTGAGCAAAGGCTAATCTGCTGTCCCCATAGGAACAGTTTGAAGAGACTAAAATAGTAAAACACTGCGGTAAGAAGGAACAAAAACAATCAAATCAAGGCACAGAAGGCACAAATACAGATATTAACCACAAGATACTGTAACAGTTCCCTTAAAAATGGCAACGTTTGCAGCAAATTTCCAGTGATCGGGGTCCTGAGCTTTTCTACTTTCACAGAAAACTAGTCTGATTCTGAGAATGAACTGGAACAACAAAACCTACAGCGTGACATTGAACACGAAGTCGAAAAGCCAAAGGAAGCTGCAGAAACAGTTATTAATTTGTTTTTATTAACCACTGCCAGGGGAAAATACACATTGTAGCCTATTATTTTCAGTTTATTTCAAATCATATTAGTCTGCGCAACTTAGAAATGTCACAAACTTCATTAATCACATAAGCCTCTGGTGTTTTTGGTTGTGTGACTAGTACGGCCACAGCTATTCACCAGAGATTTAGGCTTCATTTCAAAGGTCTGCAGCCAAACTAAGACTCCTCCATCGAATAAGCATCCCTGACCCTCTCTCCCAACTCTGCAAGTTAAATAAGCTCTTAATAGTGCAGTGCATCCAATAGGCAATTAAAAATAATGACAAAAATTAGGTGCAACAGACTTGATGAAAAGTGCAGCCCGGGAAAGTAATTCTCTACTTGTCGCCTGCCCTTCTTTACCCTCACTTATCATGTAACAGCCTTCAGACAGAATAACCTAAACAAAATTCACTGGGTCTGATTCAGTGCTTCACTTTGCCACCGCCGCCACCACTAGGGGAAAGCATGAAAGAGGGTTAGGTTTCAGAAGACCGAGATGAGAGAGCGGCAGGGAGAGGGAGCAAAGCCTCCATGTCATCTAAGATAAGAGGAGCAGCTCTCTTCCCCTCTGCCCGAGATTAAAAATGGCATGGAGCAGAACAAGCCCGAGTACAAAGAGCTCCTCTGTGTCTTTGGGCTGTGCAGTGAAGCCTTTTCATGTCTGATTTTGGCTACAGGTTGAAACAAAGGGAAATTAGGTGGCGGAGTCATTGTGATTTTTTGTTTTTTTTTTCCACGAGGGAGGATTTGTAAACACTAGCCATGTTAAAGCTGAAACTGTAACCTTTACAGTAATTGGCGGAAAAGACAAAAAATAAGATATTTGGCTTTAATTGTGAGACATCAGAGCTGGCGCGGGGTTGAAAAGCGTGAACCGTGGCATTAACTGCCTGCCTGGCATCATCTGGCCTCCCGTTTCGCGTGCTCGTCTCAGACAAGCTGCGTCTTTCAAGATCCCATTTTCCTGGTGACCTTTTCACCGTTTTTTCCCCCTCTCGTGTCTGAGCTGCACCACCTCGGCAGGGTATTGACTTTCGCTCCGACGTGTTAAACTTTGCCATCCGTGAGCGTCTCATTGCCGAAGCTCAGCGGTGACAAGGGGCGGCATTCAGTTTGGGATAAAAGGCTCCCTGGGCCGTTTGATGCGGTATTCCAGCGGGGATAGGCTGGGACTTGGCCTTGATGAGCTGACAGGAGCCGAGGAGACGTGGGGCCTCGAAGCAGCAGGACCGCGAAACCACAGGAACAGCGCGCCATGCTCTGATATTTACCCCTCCCTGTTCTGTCATTCCCCATAACCCCTACTCTCTGCTCTGTCCCCGTGACCTCGCCTGTGCTGCTGAATCCAAAATGAAAGACTAAAGTAACTTCTGAAGTATAAATTAAGCCGGGCGCACATATGTTTTGACAGATGCAAGCAACAAACACAAATGCACGCAGATGCATGACATGAAATATGTGAATTATAAATGCTTTCTGTCTGCAGCGTTATTCCTGCTTAATTATTTACATGTGTCTAACAAAAACTGACTGCAGAAAAAAAAACAAAAAACAAACATGTTTCTCCAAATGAAAAATAACAACCCATTCCATGTTTTTTTTTTTAACTTGCAAAGTGGAACTCTTTGGGAATTTTCAAGCATAAAATCCTCCTTTCTGAACTTAATCAACCCAAACTGCATTAATGGACACATATAACTGCTTTAAAAAGGTTCATGCCCCGGTAGCAAGTGCACGCGTCTCATATCATCAGGCTTAGCTGAGTCTAATTCCCTACCCCCACCTCTCAGAGTCAATAGAATAACAATTAGGGGGAGTGCGCGCGCTCCATTACATGTTTGGTATGCGGGGGGTGTATGCACAGGCAGCCACGTCTAACCAGAAACAAACACACACAGGATAAATGTCTCCTTTGTTGGTTTCTGTGTGTTTGTACTTCCACACTGATCCAGTGATCACAGGGAGAAATAGTTCAGCGGGGGTTTAAACAACACTGTCCGCCACTCTTCTGGCTTATCACAGCGGAAAAACCAATGGTTCCTTTCAAATCTATGTGTGTGAAAAGTTTCCGTTTCTTTACCGGCTATATAAACATCATAAATCTAACCACACCGCTGGAGCTTATTTGCTCTATTTTAGTCTTCTCCTCAGAGCTCGCAGTCCCGTAGATGAAGTCGTTCTCCAGTCTTGGCCGGCTACCTGTTAACTACTGGTGCATGAAAAAATTCAATTAGTATAGTTTGAAGTCGGTTTTCCACATGGAGCCTTACTCTGAAGGTCCGTAACAGCGTGAATTGTGTAGGGGGGAGGGGGGGGAATAATTTTTTTTTCTCTGTCACCTGGCAACTAAAAGCTTCAAAGGCTGTGTTCATCTCAGAAGGTCTTGGATCTACAAAACCTTTGCTTTGCCTGTGGGTTTATTCGTAAAAATGTGCTAGATGGGGTCAAAGAATCTCCGACTCAGCGCTGAACCCTTTTACCAAACACGACTTTAGTGCACTCACGGCGATTATAATAACGACTCCTATGTTGGTGACTTAACCAGGTGCTGTTCGATAAAAGGTACATGTGTGTATTTGTGTGTAGATGCTAACATTAGCAACTAAAGGCCAGGATGAAGCAGTCTGCATTAGCATTAAACATCCTTAAGGAGCAATAACAAATGGGACCGATATAGAGAGCAGGTTACTATACACTGTGGCATAATATATATCACAATAAAAAAAAAGTGATAAAATGCATCGTGGGGCTGCACACTGGTGTGAATATCTGAGTGCTTTTACTTTTACTGTTAGGAATCAGTGTCACTTTTACAGCTACATTCCCTCTTACAGACATTTTCTCTTACTTGCACAAAAAACCCCAACCTGCATATAGATTAAGATCTGCTTGCATGAACTTTTTATAGAGATTATCAGCTTCTGCCAAGTTGCATATTGCGACTGAAAGTGAAGCCAACGCAGAAGTGTCAAAAACTGCAGTAACGTCAATGTCCACTAGGGGCTGACTCTACAAGTGAGGGCACTCATAGAAATACTCTGAAATTCAAACTTTCAACCTTTGTGTGTTATAAGAAGGTCTAACAAGACTTTATTACTTTTGTGAAACGTTTCCAAAATTTGGATTGTCATGTAGAAAATCAAGGTCAGTGAAGTTACCATATTTGGTTCCTTGCTCGTATGTGGCAAGGAGAAAAAAACATACAAGAAAAACACATGCAAGTTGAAAGGAACATGTATTTTAGAACATCACAACAATATAAGTGCTGATCCAGACCCCTGTCCACATCCACATTATCCCTTAATAGTACCAGTACTTCATGGTACTTAACTAAGCAGGTCCACTCACTGTTCATGCAGAGGTGGATCCTGTAGACTACATTAGACCTGAGATTGTTGACTCACTGTCCTCACTTGTAATGTGTATAGAAATGACTAAAAATAGTCTCTTGCCCAATAAAAGGTGAATCCCCATCGACAATCATGTGAAAATAACTCACTTTAGAGCTGAAAAAAAACATGTTTACAACCTGGTGCATGTAAAGGGTTAGTTCTCTATTGTGACAGCAGTACAGAGGGTGAATTTTTATACAACTCATAAGATTTGATAATATTAACGGGTTCTTATTTTGCTAAACCCAATTTTATTAGTCTTTGGTTCATTTATTTTTTGGATTTTGGGTCCTTAACAGTTCAAAAAGTTTGAATTTAAACCCTCGTGGTGCTGCAAAGCTATTTTTATATTCATTTCGGCAAAAATCGAGTGGATTTCTACGTACAACCTGTTTCAATTCCTTCTTAATTTGTTATATTTTATAACTTGTGTCACAATAATTGCACATATAAGGTCAAGGCTTCTAACATTTCTCCGAGTACGACATAATTGTTTCTCAGCAGCAGCAGTTGTAGTAAAAACTGAAAATATGTCCAAACTTTTAGCCGATTACTGAAAATGTTCAGTTGTTGGTTGTATTAATGAGCACAAGTAGCTGAACGGGAAAAAGCAGCACGGTCAACAACCTGGAGGGGGTGGGATGTGAAGTGGCTCATTTGCATTTAAAGGGCCAGCGCTCAAAATGACCTTTCTGGTATCATTACTCAGAAATAGGATTGAAGATGGACCTGTGGAGTTTATTTAATGAAGAATTCAGACCCAAGTATAGCATTTACAGTTTATGTAGACCACAGGGAAATGTTTTAAAATCCTTAATTCCATTTAAACAAGCAAAATATCACTCCTTATAAGTCCAAAAGTTATGTCTAATTACAGGATTGATCACTGTTACTAGCATTAGGTTGCAGAGGTTGACATTTAAAGCTCTTATTTGTTGAATAAAACTTAATTTTCTATGTGGCAGGTACCTAAGCCATATGTTCATGTAATTACACTTACAAGGCTGTCAATGGATTCTGTCATGAAGTTTATTGGTGCTAAATTATAATTACCAGCATAACTAAACTACATTAACTGGCGCTAGCATTAGCCTGTAGCCTGCTAATTAGCATAGGTAGCTGCTATTAGTGTGATTACATCTTTAATGACTTTGACATTACTGGTATGAAACAAAACTGAATGTGGTCATGTTTATTAAGTAGCTGAAATAATCTAATAGTGGTTATTATTTTGTTATTTGAAGTAGTTGGTGTTGTCATAAAATTTTTATTTTTACACAAAATATAGATACTCGCTCATGAAAAGAAAAACACAACATAATGTTATCCATCTACAGCATCTGAAGACTTCACAGGTGGTTTTTCTGACTTTTGTATTTAAGGCTTTGTATTTTTGTATGTTAAGTCCTGCTAGATTACATTTAGCCTGTCGATTTCACTTCAGGTTGTTAGTTTACTGTCACTTGGTAATTTTTGATCAAGGAGTAATTGTTTCAGAAAATATCTTCAAAAACCTTGAATTTAGAAGTTGTAATGAGTGCAAGTGCAAGTTTGTTTATCACAGAGTAAAACAGATGTTACTCAAAGTGCTTTATGGCTAAAACATAAGAAAAATAACAATGAAGTAGAAGAATTATGTCAACATCCAGCATCTTCTGGTTACTTCAACTCGGAGCCAGAGCTCAGACAGTGGAGGCACAGGTATCATATTTACCTGCTGCCAGCCTGATTGGTTTATTCACACAATTCATAGATTATTTCTAAAAAGACCAAAACCACCTTCAGGAAAAAAATGTATTTGAAAAAAGTTGAAATAATGGTGGACTCATATGCTAACATGGAGAAGGTTTGTGATTTTTACTGATGTTTTAGCGTCACATGTAAAGATCTGTTCTCATATCCATCTTTATGCTTCTTTATTTTTATTTTCTTTCTTTATCTTCTTTTTAAATTCTTTATGTTTCTATGAAACTGGTCCTAAAAACAGGACAGAGGGGCTAAAAATTCAAACCAGATGTAGACTAATGTTATGAAG
>JAPTMW010000014.1:8490985-8501836 GCA_029822955.1 Ostorhinchus angustatus | reverse complement strand
GCTGCAGTAAAATTCAGGGCATTATCATCATCATTCCAGTCCTCTGGTAAAAACAAATGTCTGTATAAAAGTTTGGGGGAGAAAGAAGAGAATGGGAGAGACTGCCAACGTCAGATTAAAAGAAGAAGGAAGAAAAAAAAAAAAGAATGGCTGAGTTGATTTACACCTTCATTACTCTCCCCTAACTCTGCTTATTGCAAATCATGATGCTGCTTTATGAGCTGGATCCTCTATTACGACAAGGCCGGGAAGACGGCGCTTTAGTCCATAAAGCAACCGTACAGTAACCGCCACCCGGCAGCATCCGACCCACTCATCCTACCACCCAGCTGCCAGAGGGGAAGGGAAGCAAGACAGAGACCGAGCTGCCGCCCAAACTTGTTCCAGTGCACAAACCCGGAGCTCGCTCGTTTGCTTGCTCGCTGTCCCTTTCCTGGCCTAGTGCCCTTGGACAACACACCCAAGACTTCTCCAGAGCCAGATGCCAAAAGAAGTATGAGTTTGCGACACACTGCAGTTATGTTCAGTAGGAACTCACTGCAAGTGGAAGACGGGGATTAGAACACATTCAGTAGTTTAACCCTTTACAGCAGGGGTGTTAATCTCATTTTTACTTCAGACCAATATGATCTCAGGTGAGCCGGACCAGTAAAATAATAACAGTGAAAAAAAAAAAGTAAAATTCAGTTATGACAATCTTTACATCTACAAAATTAAGTTAAAAATAACATGAAGAACTGGAAATGTCTTAAGAAAAACAAGTGCAATTTGAAGAATATTCTGCCTCAGTTTACCAGTTTATCTTCTACACATGTGCGTTACAACTTACAATTGTGAATAGACACAACATTTCATAACAAGCAGGATATTGGTACAATTGCATAAAGGATGGTGTTTTGAATCTAAACATTTTCATGTAATTTGACTTCTTTTCCCACTAAAACATTATTTATAGGTTTAATATGATAATATTTTACTGCTCTCACCCAGCTGAAATCTGATTGGTCTGTACAGTATGCAGAACCTGAATTAAAATGATTTTTGACACCTCTGATTGTTAATATCTTCAGTGTATTTTTTATATTTCATAAATTCATCCCATGGGCCGGATTGGACCCTTTGGCGGGCCGGTTTTGGCCCCCGAGCCTCATGTTTGACACCTGTGCTTTAAAGGGCCCTCAGAAATACTGTGAAATTCAACATTTCAGTCTTAGTGTGTTATTGCGTGATATAACAAAACTGTAGTGCTTTTGTGGACATTTTCTAAATGCTTTGTTGTTATGTAGAAAAGCAAGATTAATGAAGTTACCATATTTGGTTTCTTACCCATAAGTGGCACAAAAAAAAATGCAAAGAGTACATACAGTATATGTATCTAAAATACAGGTAAAACACATGTAAGGTGAATGGAACATATATTTTAGAATGTTCGATCATCACTTTTACAACATTACAACATGTTCGTAGTCATTTTTTCTCTGATCTGATGCTTGGTTTGAACTTCAGCAGATCATCGTGACCATGAGTTTAAATAGTCGCGGAAAAAATTATTAGACCACCCCTTGTCTTCTACAATTTCTTGTTCATTTTAACACCTGGAACAACTAAAAGTACATTTGTTTGGACAAATATAATGATAACAACAAATATATATCATAGTAGTTTAATTTCAGAGCTGATATTTATCCATTTTCCATGTTTTCTTGATTAAAAACCAAAATCACTTCAGTTCTTACATCAATATCTATGGCATTGTACTGACAAAAACAGTGCTTTTATTCATTCCATGTTTTCTTTTCTGTCGGTTTTAGTCACATGATCCACACAGGAGCTAGTACTGGATTGCATAACCATTGTTTTTGATGACTTTTGATGGTTTAATAATTTTTTCCGTGACCGAAGGTCTTCCAGTAAGAAATCTTTTACAAGACAGTTGTTAAATGCATAATAAAACGCATCTTCGTCGACTTTATATAAGTTATAATTATCTTAATTGTGTATTTTAACCCTTTTAAGACTGCCATTATAAGAGGTCGCCTAAGTGTCATCATGTTTTCTTTGTAATAAAGGCGTCAGAAAATGTCTTTTTTGCCAATTCTTTTGCACCTTTGCTTTCAGGAAGTACTTAACTTTCAAAATCTGGCCATTAATTATCATTATGATGACTAATAAAGGCTTAAAGGAGTGACATTTTGCTTTTTAAAATGGAATTATGCATTTTCAAACCTTTCCCTGTGGACTACATAAACTGTAAATACTATGTTTGAGTCTGAATTCTTCATTAATTCAACTCCACAGGTCCATCTTCAACCCTATTTATGAGTAATGACACCAGAAAGGTCATTTTGAGCGCTGGCCCTTTAAATGCAAATGAGCCCACCCCCTCCAGGCTGTTGACTGTGCTGCTCTGTCCCGTTCAGCCACTTGTGTTCATTAATACAACCAACAACTGAACATTTTAGGTAATCGGCTTGAAGTTGAAATGTTCATTGGAGTACTTGACCTTATATGTGCAAATGTCATGACGTAGCTAGTTATAAAACGTAATAAATTAAGGAGGAATTAAAACAGGTTGTAGAAATACACTCAGTTTTTATGAATATAAACATAACTCTGCAGCACCTGGAGGGTTCAAATTCAAACTTTATGAACTATTAGGGTCCAAATACACAAATAAATGAATCAAAAACTAATAAAAGTGGGTTTAGCAAAATATGACCCCTTTAAAACAGTGTGTTTTACTAAAAAAGACAGGAAAAAAAAACAGACTTGAAGTTTTTAGCATAATTATCATCAGAAACAACTGTAAATGTCCACAACGAAAGTACACAAATAAACTTTCAACTATTTTTACATGCTTTTTGGTCTCAAACATTCAGTATCTATATTATGGCTTCGCATTTCTTGTTATTTCCTGTTTTGTTTTGTTTTTATAGTCTGTGTGTAAGTCTCCGAAACAGTTCCTTTCTACTTGTTGCCATGAAGTGTTAAATACACTGCAAAAATCAAAACCTTACCAAGTGTATTTTTCTCATTTCTAGTCCAAATATCTCATCATATTTAGAATAAGACATAATCACCTAAAGAGTAACTTTTCAGTGAGATATAATGGACTTATTTATAGACAATAGATCTTGAAAATCTTATTTCAAGAAATTTTACCGAGATAATTTTCACTTGTTCCCTTGGCAGATTTTTTTTTTTTTTTTTTGCTTAATTCAAGATTTTTAAATTTTTTTTTTGCTTAATTCAAGATTTATTTATTTATTTTTGCTTATTCAAGAAATTTTTTTTGCATAATTCAAGATTTTTTTTGCTTAATTCAAGCAAAAAAAAATCTGCCAATGGAACAAGTGAAAATTATCTCTGTAAAATTTCTTGAAATAAGATTTTCAAGATCTATTGTCTGTACATAAGTCGATTATATCTCACTTACAAGTTACTCTTTGGGTGATTATGTCTCATTTTAAGTACGATGAAATATTTGGACTAGAAATGAGAAAAATACACTTGGTAAGATTTGGATTTTTTCCAGTGTAGTGTCGGAAAACTCAGGATCTCAGCTTTCGGACTCTGTTCCGTACAGTGCAAAATGTAGCGCCGGAGAGACTGCGGTTGTTAAAGGGTTAAAGTTTAGTGAGCGGTGCCTTATTTAAATCAACAAACGTGTAGAGCAGTGGTTTTGTGTGTTTACAGCTTCCACACCACCCACTGAGGAGGTGCTACTGATGGGTTTACACTAACATCAGTTGGAGAAATTGGTGTGTATTTAGACAGCGAGCGGTGTATTATTTTTAACTTTTATTTACAGAACTCAGAGGAGGTCTTCAGAGTACTTTTTTTTTTTTTTTTCTGGCCGCGATTGAATTTGTGTGGCGAGCGGGGTCCGAGAAGAAACGGCGTTCGGAAAAAGGCGGGGTGCGGGACCTAATAAATCAGCGGATAGGTTGAGGCGTGTAGGTGAGTATGGGTGTCAGTGTGCTGATGTAAACAGGGCGCGGGTGCAGGAGACACACCGGATGGAGGTTTGTTATGTGTATGTAACACGCTGCTCCAGCCTGGCCTGTCTGACTCCCATCTGGAACAGGGTTGACAGAAAAGTTGACAGATGCTTCACCAACGTCCATTATTTATGAGACTGAGGAGATCCACACTGCATTTCACAAGTGTCTGCTTCTGCTACTGTAGGTCGAGTTCTGACATTGTCTTCGCCGTGCGCGTACATGCATGCACGCACGCCTGGGATGCGCATCTCCATCACTGCGGCCAAATGTGATGCGGATCTCTATGGATTACCAATGATCCGGTACGGTCAAGATACATACTGTACGAAGCAACAACCAGTGAAGCAATATCACCTACAGTCACTTATACAGCAGTGTGTGGACTTTTAACCCTTTATAGCAGGGGTCTCAAACTCATTTTCTTCCACCATTCAACCCCGATTTGATCTCAAGTGGGCCGGACCAGTAAAATAATAGCATAATAACCTATAAATATGTGAAAAACCTAAAAAAAAAAAAGAAAATTCTTAAGAAAAATAGTGCGATTTTAACAATATTACACCTCAACTTTTCAACGTTTGTATTTTAGGACATTTGAACAACTCTTTTGGACGCATTACAACTAAATAAGTGCAGATCCAGACCCCTGTCCACATCCACATCCACATGAACCCTTTAAAACATCATTCCTTACATTAGTACCGTTACTTCCTGGTACCGAACAAAGCAGGTCCAGTCACCGTTCATGCAGAGGTGGACCTTACAGACCCTGGAGACCACATTGGACCTCAGATTGTTGACTCACTGTCTTGCAATGTATGCGGAAATTACCAAAAATAGTCACTTGTCCAATAAAAGGTTAAAGGTGATTTCGCTGCTATATACTGCACGTAAGGGGACGGTCTTAACCCGCATTTAGCTTTATTCTGTAGGGGTTCAAATGACCATATATATGCGATTATTAAGGAAATAGAAAAAAATATGTGCACAACCTTAAAAGACACACAAAAAACTCAACTAAATGTGTCGTAAAAGTTAAAGTCACTATTTATTGTGACCTTTGACCCCATGACAAGAAGCAGCACAAACAAATAGAAACATCAGACGTGTGTTGAATGAAGCCTGGTATAAAAAATCAGAGAATTAAAGCAATAAATGTCATATTGTCTGAAGAAAAGAATGCAAAAGCGCAAAAGTCTTAATCCACATTTAGCGTTGTTTTGTAGAATTGAAATGACCATATATATCTGATTATGGTTCGCTTTTTTTCCAGATAAAAACAAGAAAATACAGGAAATGTGTCCCCGACTTAGAAGACATACAAAAAAAAAAAAAAAAAAGTCACTATTTATTGTGACCTCTGACCCCATGACAAGAAGCAACGCAAACAAACAGAAACATCTGACATGTTTTGAATGAAACCTGGTAGAAAACATCAGAAAATGTACGCGATGTTATACTGTCGGAATAAAAGAGTTGAAGACATGTTCAGTGCAAAGGGAAGTCACACTAAATACTCCCACTTCAGTTTAAAGAAGCTGATTTTATTCTGAAACTTTTGTTTTTACGATTGTCTCTTAATGTGGTCATTAGTGATATGGATTTTTTTGGGGCCGATACCAAATTTTTTTTACATCAGCTTTAGCCGATGACCGATACAGGCCGCCGATATTTCTAAGCCGATACTGATTTTTTTCCTCTGTCCAATGATAACAAATGTCAGAAAATCTTCTTTATGTACTTACATTTAGCAAATACAAATTGTGACAGTTAACCTAATAAATATTACTACACCAAAAAATCTTTTTTTCAGTGTGCACAGCAGTACATGGAGGCGTTGTGAAGTTCGCCTGTCAGTAAAACGATACTGACACAAGAAAAAAGCTTAAATATCGGCCTATCATTAGTAGTCATTATAACTTTACTAATCCAACAAACCTAATGTTGGAGTAGGACTTTTGCACATGATGGTATATGATGGTATGTGACTAAAAAAGGTGATAAAAGTATGATTTCTTGTCATTGGCTAAACCAGAGCAGTGATCACATTGCGTATGAACTAAACTAATACTATTTTTACTTCACATATGTGTTTTTATAGAACTGCGACTCAGTAAGCATCCCATTTTTTTTTTTTTTTTTTTCCTAAAAGACACCAGCCTTTTGTCAGAAAGCGGAAAACAAAGTCTCTGGCAAAAGATAAAATAGAAGCAGGCTTGGACCTCGCCTTAAACCAATCCCTCTTTCCTGTTCTGTCTCCAGTTGCACTTTTATAACACGCCTCAGCATCCGCGGTAGCCTTAAGCTTTGTTTCCAACACTGTGAGACTTGGCCACACTTGGCCTGTGACAGCAGAGGAGTCGAAATACAGAAAAAAACTGTTCCGGGGAGGTGTTAATCTACCAGTAAATACAAAATCACCACTCGCAAAATAATGATAGGATCAGGTTTTACTAATGCAAAGATGTCATGTCAATTTCATCCCAAACCCTATCTGCTTACACTTTATTTAATACCATCATGGCACCCTCTTCTAAGGTTGTCGGCGTAATTGCAATTAACAGTTTAATTGCGTAGTCCTGCTTGTTTTATTGTTTGCCTAACAATAGTTCATTTCCACCCACGCAGTACACCTAATGAAGAAGAGCAGCCATTTATTGTCATTAAATACTGGAGCATGTAAATAAGAACCGCATCTCTGTTCGCTTCTTTGGTTTCATAAACAATAACTGCAAAACTACAAAGAAACTGCAGCTAATGACACGTACTGTAACGATAGAAACGAAGCGTATGGAAATGAAAGGCGTGCGCTGAAATGACGTCATAAAAACAGCACCAGCCATAGATAAAACAGGGGGAAATGATGTGGAAATGGTCAAACATTTCTATTTTCATACAGCTGAGTATAGACGGATTAACCCATAAAGATCCAAACATCCACCACCGACAAAAGCATCTACTGATCTAAACTGTTTAATACCTGTTGATCCACTAATCCTTTCAGTACATGTAAATAATTGGTGTAAAATGCAGTTTTTCATCCTTTCATGGTCATCAGATATGACCCATTTAGGTGTTCAAAGCCTCTGTAGTTACCGTGGAAACACCATCATTTTCTACAACATTGATTCACCAGTAAAACCCATAGAGTCGGATCAATGACAGCGGATGGAGATACTGGGTTTATGTTCAGTTACTGATAGATTTTGTTGAAAAAGTCACTTTTTCTTCAATTTTCTCTGTTTCTGATTTAATAACCTTTGGATTTAATCTGAGCTTTAATGATCATCAGCACGATCAGTGGGTTAAATATGAGAAAATACCTCATTTACACTGAATAAAACACTAAATACAGAGGACAATATTATCATAAATGGTGATAAACCACTTAAGATGGGTTAAATATATTTGGGAACGGAACCAAAGTAGCGTTGGGTCTTTTTGGGTTTATACACTGATCATGATGTTCTTTAAAGCTACTAACCCTCAACTATAATCTGAGGTTGTTTGAACATCTACATAATATGTGAATTAAATACAGGAAAATACCTGATTTATACTCATAAAAAACAAAAATACAGAGGAAAATATTGGAATAAATGCTGATAATCACTTAAGAAAGGTTAGATATAGAGAAAATGTACAAGCAGCGCTGGGCCTTTATGGGTTAATACAGTCATGCACAATAGAGCTCAAATAATTGCAATTAGGTGATTATACAGTAGCCGTAATAAAAATTCTTGCATGTTTTACACTGATGAACCGATACAACTCACTGAATCTTCCCGTCCTCTAACACGCACACACCTACTTTTTTCCTTCGGGTTTTGAACGGGGCGCTGACGAGAGGGTCGGGTGAGCGTTTGGGTCGACAGCGCCCAGACGCACTAGTGTGTACTTATGTATTTTGTGTTTGCACATTTACTCCGGCGTATGCGCGCACAAGCACCACCTGCCTCTGTTAGTCTAACCCTTGACCTCTGGAGTGTCACTAAATCCCTGCTAGACAGCCAGCCCTTCAACTCTTGCATGGAGGACCGTACAGCAGCAGACTTCAGCTCTCTTAAAACCCACTTAGAGGCTTACAGCTGGGAGGCCCGACCATTGGATTGAATTAAGGCTATGATTAATTGAATCTAGTGGTGAGTAACTTGAGTGACTGATGTCTCGTAGGACCAAAGGTCTAGACACAATGCTTCAGAATAAAGCTATATTCATTCATTCAGTGACATCATAGGCAGTTTCAGTGTGCCTCAGGCATGGATGGTTGCCTCTAATATTATTGCTTGAAGTGCTGCTTTAAGCCCAATACCACCGGCTGCACTGCTGCTGCTGCTGCTGCTGCTGCCGCTGAGTGCCAACGGTAATGAGAAGCACAATATAATTAATACAAATGGAATGTTTAATGCAATTTTTCCATTTCAAAGAAATTCCTGCGGCATCTTTCCCAACAATGAATTCAACTTTCTCGCTTTGTCCTCAGGCAAACAATAACCCAAGTTTGGCATCGCCTTCATTAGATCAAACTCAATTATTGCAGAGTGCTTGCAGCGTCCATAAAGTGTGGGACAAAATATAGATATGGGAATATATTGCATTACTTCCTCCCGCAATACATTATCAATACACTGGCACCAAATATCAATATCTTTATTAAAAACATGCAGGTGCTCTAAACAGGTTTGCTGCCAGTTGGACTTAACTTGAGCCTGTATTTCTTTTTTCTGTTGAAGGAGTTATTATGGTTTTGAAATTTTCATGACTGTATTTTATTTTTGGTGAGGTATTGTTTTACCTTTTTATTTTTTTATGTTTTACTTTTCCAGGTACTGTGAGGAAAGCTGTGATTTACAGAGGCAGCAAAAGGCAAGTTGAAAAATGCACAACATAAGAGAAAAAAAAAAACGCTGTTTATAGAAAAAAAAACAGTGCAAACTGAGTGGGAATCAAAGCTGAGTTTACCAGCAATTTTATTTTGGTTTCATTTGTGTTGTATTGTTCGTTTTAGCTTTTATTTGGTTTTAAAAGCTCATCCTTTATTTGATTTCCGTCAACAAAATAATTTTTGCATTGGCAGATTTAGTTGTAGTCTTTTATGGTCCTGCGATACAGTGGTACAATATCAATACGCTCATTAAAATGTTGCTTTAAATGGTTAATTTAACTTTAGCAGCAGTAATCTATGACTATGCACTGTTGTGTCCACAATGCAATGAATAAACACAAAATTCTTACTTTTTGACTTTTTTGTGGTACTTTTTCTTCATGGTTTCCACAGACGTTCAGGCACAATCGCTGTGTCATGACGCCATCGTTGTGACTGCCGAGCTGTCATGAGTGCTGTGTTATGATTCTTGCCTCTATATATCACGGGGGTTGGACTCTACGGCTCTTGCTCTAAAAACTTGAAGGTCCACTGGCAGGTTCTGCCCCATTTGTCTTTGACGGACAGCGGCATCATACAATAATTGGAGGCCTCTGAGACCCGTACGCATCCGTTTGTCAGTTATTCATGTCATAGCACGGTGTTCAGCTGTTGGGGGTCTCAAAAAAGAATGACCTTTTCTCAAAGGGGGCAGGTTTCCTCTCCTGTCTCAGAGACGCCCTGGGTAGTATTCAGCCCCATACAGCAGTCCACAGTTATTACTGCATGTCCCATGTTGCAGCAGAAAGCTTGTATTGTGTCCTTCCCTGAGGAATATACGGTCCCAGATTGGTACGCGTGCTTTGATTCGGCAGGTAGTTTGTGTGGAGGTCTTTCTATTTCTCTCATTCACAATGAACCATCCTAATGTTTTGAGAGGTAGCAGAACAATGGCAGAAACCTCTCTTTTTCACTCCAGGGACTGAAAGTAAATAGGACCTTTGCTGATGTATTTGGCTGTTCATTTACAGCACCTCAGAATACAGCTTGCACACTGTACCTCTGCAAAAAAAAAAAAGAGGGAAAGAAAAAAGAAACTCACAAAGGCATTCTGCAGGACAATAGCGCTGTGGAGGAAACGGGCGCACAATGGAGTCCAGATATCATTCACAACATAGACAGGAGACCATTATCCACAGAAGGAGGGGCCCATGTGAAGGTGACAGGTTTGGGAGACAGAAGAATTGTGCGCACAGTGCTGCCACCAAGACAACAGTCTCCCTGAAGCCTAACCTATAAGGACAGGTTTTTGCAGCGCCAATGCCCGCTGGGCTGAGGTGTTACACGTCATCTGCAATAACCTGGATCATTACTCCTGGAGGCTGTTAGAGGGGAAAATCACATCACTCTGCTTTCACCGCTGCCAAGAAAAATTGACACGCTAAAAGTCACACAAAGACACACCTCAATATGCGGCGGCACGCGCAAAAAGCCTCACCACCAGCATCACTGTCACCATCTCTCACACTTACAAACATACACACACATGTAATTACACACATGCGATCTATCATGTAGTGTCAGTGGTGTTTGGGGGTTAACATACCAAGTGGCATCCCAAGCGCCGCCGCCTGAAGCTGACAGCTCTCACTGTGGCAGCCTCGCAGGGGTAAAGTAAGCATCATTATCGCCTTCCGTCGCCATACCTCTGCACTTGGAACAACGCTCTTTCATAGTCTCCCTACTTTTATGCAACTCGCGACTCTTTTCCCTGACTGCCTCCTCTGTCTTCATTGTGCTCCAGTCAGGCACTAATGCTCCTCGTCCTGTTGCCGGACTCTCTGATCCCCTATTACCCTCCCGTCATCCTACAGTCAATATTATCCCCCCCCCACTCCCCATCCCTGACCACTCTTCACCTCCCCTTCCTTTTGCTTTCACTAAAGTCTCAAAAGTCAAATAGACGATGTTGGGGGGGGGGGG
>JAPTMW010000014.1:7491497-7503101 GCA_029822955.1 Ostorhinchus angustatus | reverse complement strand
TAATGAATATATCTGTAAAATAACATGATATTTACGTTTGTCGCCATGTTTATGGAATGACTTCTCGTGTCATCTCGCGATAACAAATCATCGCATTTGTGATTTAATGGAAAAACTGACATTACGCACTTCTGGTTTTTTTTTACATTTAGTAAATATCTGTAAAGTTTTGCGCATATATCCAATGGAAAAGTGACTACTGTTCTGATATTAAAATGCTGATTAATATTTAGGTTCATTATATAATTGAGTGAACAATTTGTGGCTCTGCATGTTATATGGTGGATGCACAGTCCGCATAAGCATTTTAAAATCCACATTCTATCATGTTTTAAGCCCTCTGGAGAGTCCTGCACGTTCTGCTGTGTCCCAAAGGTCATCATTCATTCATTCATTTTTTCATTGCGTGAGAACTGCACAAGGAAGTCAGTTGATTGTGGTGTTCTCACAAGACTTGGTTTAAAATATATATGAATGGTGGTCATTAGCAAGAGACAAATAATTATTTTTATCACATTTGGATTGTAGCTCCTTTTGCGCATACGTATGAAGATAATTACATGCTAACAAAATTGTGGGTTATATTAAACAGTTGAATGGACTGCATCTCTTGTTGAAAATCATATATGTCACCAAAAAAAATTTAATAAAATTAAATAAAAGCCACTGCCCTGGCACATTTTTCATGAATCTTTGAGAGTGAGGTGAAAAATTACAAAAGAGGTGAAAATCACTACATGTTTAGCCATGTTGAAGCAGCAGAGGTGTCTTCAGAAACTCAGAACAGGACGAGGAGGAACTGTAGCAGGTTTTCCATTATGGTTTCCCAAAAAATAAAAGCTATATTTCTACAATTTTGACAAAGTACAATTGTAGAGAGTGTTTGGCTTCTGATGCGTGATTCTATTAAAGTCCAGTCTCACGATATTCTTGTAAAATACTGTATAGTTCTCACAAAACACTCATTTAAAGAAGATGGACGCACTGAATTTCCTTCCAAACCTCCTTGATGTTTGCACTGTAGTGTCGGTTCATCTACTGCTATTGCCGTGACCGTCTTAAACAAAAGCAGAAGGGAACATATAATCGTCCCAAGATAAAAGTCCTCATTTATGGTAGTGACAACGCAGAATGGATTTCTGGGAAAGAAATGAGCATCAGGAATTCACCAACAAGTTGTGGATCCAGAATTTCCGAATGACCCGAGCAAAGTTTATTGAACTGTGCGATGTTATTGAACCTCTCGTGGTACCAGACTCGTCCTGCCCTCAGGAAGCAGTTCCTACACAAAATCCAGTGACTATTGCCCGAAACCAACTAGAACCACCTGTTCTGAGTCCAGGGTCAAAGGTGAGACGTTTAGCCTGAGCAAAACCACCGAGCACAGATGGGTGAAAATGCACAAACTGTGTTTCCGTTACACTTTTGCGCTATACTTCTATATCGGAACGCCTCAAAAACCACCTCATGAGAGCACAAAAACGTTTTTGCAATCTTTGTGACATTTCGGTGTTTCCATTACCAGTTTTTTATAGTGCAATTTACATTTTGCACGTTCCTGAGGGTAATACTGTAGAAACCCAGTTAATGACATCACCTGAATGACTTTCAGGTGTACCATATCATCTTCTGTTGACATATTTTCAGGCTGATACTTCAACATTTCTACAACAAACTGCAACTTTCTTGACTTGTAAAATTATCTCTTCAACTGCCAATCATATACTCGCCTCTCACCATTGACTGTAATGCAGTATCTCCAACTTTCTATAACATTTTGTCTTTTTCTAAACAAAAAAAGAAGGGATTCTATCACTTCTTTCCTGCATGTTTCATACTTTTGTCGAACTTCTCCGATGCCTCACAGTGATGTTTTAGCCACACAATCAGGTCTTTGTTCGTTCAACTGCTGCTCACCAAACTGCTACTTAAGGTGTAATATCTACATAATATGTCATACAGGTTAAGAAGGTAATATGTGAAATGATTTATCCAAGTAGCAGTCATCTACTCAAAGCATTTTAAAAACCCAGACCTAACGCACTCAAATCAAGGATGAGGCCCATTCACCTGCAGGAAAATCTATAAAATACTAACCTTTTGGGTCAGTTCAACTTCAATGGTGAAGTCTGTCTGATGTGACATTGAAACTCACTGTCTGAGGTGACAGTCTATACTGATGAGCTTAGATTAATGTCTGGTCTTGGTCTGCATTGGTCTGTTTCATTCTGGTAAGAGCACCACAGCGGGAGGCCAGACGCTGAACTCTGAAGTCATTCCACCGTTATACATCTCTGCAACTTTTCAATCCAACATAACTGTCACTGATCAACTGAGACCAGGTCAAGCAGTCAATCTGAGGAATGGGAAGCCATTAAGATACTAATGTCTGTCCGTGATGACAAGGATCGTGGCAGTCATTGATGCTAATGGGGGCCATACTTGTCATTGAACCAACTCACGATTTAGCTTTACATATTTATTGGAATGGAATGGAATACTATGTCTATGTCTGTCTATCAGAGCAAAACCTTCAAAATTTCTAATATAAAAACAATTTTTAGATTAAGACAGCACATACTAGCTGTATATCTATCTATATTGGGCTGTAGATGTAGCATGGATTCAAATTAAATCCTTTTTTGGGTGGTGCAGTGGCTGGATGAAGATCTCCAGTTGGTCCCTGAGTACCTTCAATGTCACCTCGCTGCTCCTGATGTATGTGTTAAGTGCTAATGCTAATTATCAATGTTATGTACGTACATTGTGTGTATGAATACGAGTAAAATGCAGCGACAAAACTTCCCTAAGGTGATAATAAAGCGAGTTAACCTTTAATGTTAATGCAAAAAAAAAAAGATGAAATGTTGTATATATAACAATAACAGTACAGTGTGATAGATAGTAACAAGAAGAAAAGGTTGTAAATACAAAATCTAATTTAAGATGATAAAGTTTAACAGTGTGGAAAAGTCAAAATAGTGTGAAATATAAATATAGGACCAAAGTTACATTAAAAAAAGAGACCTGTTAGTGCAAGAGAGTAGAGTTAGCATATATCAGTAGCATATACGGCTCTATTGGATTGCATCTACATTAAATCTATCCTATATTATCATGTTAATTTTGTCAATGTAAGTAGGACATTATGAGACAGAAGTGTGGGTGTGTTGAATTTACCATTGTAAACAAATACAGATGACACACTTTCTTCTTGTAAACCTTAAAGATGCGACATTTGCTAATTTTGTTGGATCACAGAGTTATTAGGGCCCAGAGCGCTGGCCCAGATGCTTTCACCAATCTGCTTCAAATTTGGTACACGTATGTCTCTCATTGGGATCTATAAAAAAAGTCAATCGGGTCCATGACGTCAGATCAACAGGAAGTCCGCCATTTTGAATTTTGTGACCATTTCCTCACAGTGTATTTGATTAAACTCCTCCTAGGGATTTAACTCAATGGACTTCAAACTTGGTCAGTTAAGTCTTAAGAGGTTGTAGATGAAAAGTTGCATATAGATTGGGCAGGCGACCTTCAACACGTTCAGGGCGGGGCTATGAAATTTTGTGCTCGCCATGAAAAATGAAACTCTTATAACTCAGCCATTTTTCATCCAATCAAAACCAAACTTGACATATTTGATAATAGTCCCACTCTGAATGGAATGGCATAACAATATTGAATCTGACTGATATATTGGTGGACAATGGAATTCACATCTAAGTCAGTATTGCAACATTCTCAGTCATGTTGGACCTCCAGACCTCTATATTCCTGTATTTGCGACACTCCTTGGCCGTGACCCACCCTGAGTCGCTAACAGTTTCTAGTTAAATTGATCCTGATGACCAAATTGCATCATTACCAAAACAAAAACCAACTCATATTTTGAAAATTACATGTTGCTATTGTGCAATGTCAGTCAGAAAGATTATTGTGTTTAAAACGTCTTTGCAACTTGCATGATCAAATATGTGACGCTGTTTTAATAATTAGGCCAATATGGTTGAGTGCACTGTTTGGATGCCTTATTGTAGTTTTTAATTAACAGGGATGAGCTGTACATGAATGATACTGTCGATTATTATATTGTGTTTCAGATATTTTAATGTTTTTTTCAGCTGTGGAATTACTCTTCCAATAACCACCGCTGGAGAGTGACAGACACTTTGTCAACTGTTCTCCTCCCCCTACGGTCAGGGTTGTCTTTTTGGATTTCGGTCTTGGCACAAACAGTAAATGGCAGAGCTACTTGAAGCCAGTGAAGTGGCAGAAGGATGGTACAGTAAATGTTAGATTCACGATGGGACAACCACTGTTACTGTCAGATAAGCACGGCGCTGAAACCATGGCATGCTTGCAATCCTTTGGGAATACCCTGCAAGTCAGTAAGGTGAAAAAAAATTAAAAAAGGGAACAAGCAAAGAGGAAAATCAGCCCCAGACTGAGTCAAGAGGATAATATAGCTACCGCGCACAAAAAAGGACTTGTAAAATGTGAAGCAAATGAATGTATTTTATTAAAATGAACATAATAATGTCTGCAAAAAAACTGCCACAGTGGGGCTTTATGTGAACCTGTTTGAACTCAAGAGCGGCAACACAGTACAGAAAAGAAAAGTCAGCATTAAAGAATCTGATCATTCTCTGCCTGTGCACTCACCATCTGTATGAGTCTGTATAAGTCTGAAGTCTCTTGACCGAGCAGCAGATGCCCCATTCTTGAGAAGTGGCAGTAAACATCGGCAGCATTATCAAAGGCCTCAGCTTGCCCTGCTCTCCATCAAGTCTCCACTCAGCTAATGCCTGCATCTGTAATGTCCCAGAGGCTGCCTTATCTCCCCCGGCCACTTGGATTCATTGCCAACCTCCAGTTCATGGCAAAGCTCTGATCTGAAGACAAGCTAGTTGCGTGCCAAGGTGGGCAGCAGAAAAAAGTGACCTCCCGCCACCAGTACTCATCTCTCCCACTCACACCATGCAAGCCAACAGCTCCCCAGCACATTCGGAGAGAGGGAACAAATGCAAGACTCTTGAGTGGATTGCCCTCTGTTTTTTCGTGTGTTGTCTCTCAATTTAGCGTCCTGTAACAACTGTGTTACGGTCTGATTTTATTACAACATGGATCAACATGATGGGTTTTCCCACACAGGTCTCGTCTAGACACACATAGAAAAAAAAAAAGGCTTTCTACTGAGATTAAAAATGCCATAGCATAGGAAAAGCCAGATGAGGTAGACTCATAATCTATAATGTGATTTCTGTTTTTGTCAGCTTTGGTAAAAATATAGACATCTTACAAAACAACTTTAACAGAGTATTCCCTTGGTTTCTGCAGGGCTTAGATGGCGGGATCACTTTTTGTTGTTGTTATTTGACAAATATATGAAAGGATATGCAAACATTTACACTTTCCGTACTAGAAACAAAGAACAAATCTAAGTGAAGAAGTAAATACTATGTCTATGTCGCAACCGCTGTGGTTTCATTTAGTATCTAGGCCGTTCTTTCCCAAACAATAATATAACACTGCAAACTTGTTTTCTTAATTAAAATGGAAGAAAAGTGCCCTCTATAAGAGTTTACAAATTTAATGTTAAATGTAGAGGCCTCAGACAAAAAAAGCATTATAAAAGAAAAAGCAACATGAGAAATATTAAGTAAAAGGATAAACATGTTGTATTATATAATAATGACATTATGATGTAATGTGACAACATGAAAATGTCGCACAAAAGGCACACAATGTTAAAAGTTTAACGTGGTGTGAAACATGAAAAATAAAATGGTATAAATGATACAGCAAACACAAAGAATTGCATTAAAAACAGACTTTCAAAGACTGTTTTCATAGTGGGTCAATGAAAATGTAGCTCGATAGTAATTCATGGTGAATTTGTTAGAATGGACTTTGTGGTGTTCTGACTTTATCCGCCTTTTAGTGTAAATATCATACCATCAGTAATATGCAAAGCAACATTTTCACAAATTATGATAAAACTTGGCAACATTTAACATGTTAACACATTTTGTGAAAATGTTGACAAATTTTGCATTTTTCTTTTGGTTATCGAGTTGGGAAAATTGTGGGAATCACTGATCTAGACCGCCATAACTTGCTGTAGTTTAATCTTGAAAATTGTGCCTCTACCATCTCGGAAGGAGCATGAAACATATTTGAAACTTCTCATAATACTGAAGATTACGAACATTGTTTTCCATTGTTGCTTCAGCTAAACATCAGTACGGTGTTACTTTAAAAGGATGTTTAAAACTAAGGTCTTCAATACATATAAAATACTAAAATAAAGTAAGCCAATTATCCGTATGAACTGAAGATTTTGCTTAGATTATATTATTTGTTTTATTGCCCAGCCCCCCAAAAGGGGAGGTGAGGGTATTGTTTTTGGTTTGTGTTTTTTTTTTATCTGTCTGTTTGTCAGCAACTTTACGCAGAAACTACTGGACCACATTCCATGAAATTTTCAGGAAAGGTGCAAGGTGGTCCAGAATAGATCCCATCAAATTTTGGTGAGTGTAGGTCCATGGTCAAGATCACCAAAAATGTGTTTTCACAATGATAATAGATAGGGCAAATCAGGTAAAACGTTTGCGAGGGGCGGGGTTTATTGTGCCTGGTACCACTTATTATATTATTGATTAAAACTATGCCATCTTGTTTTGTTTCTGTAACTTTCATTCTTGTAAATAGAGTAGGCAGAAATAAGCTGTGGCTTCAGCCTACACATTTTCACCCGTGTTTGGTATGCAGATCCGAACTGTATGTATGTATATATCATGTTCTATTAAATGGATGAATAAAATGACTACTATTTCTTCTGCTTACTGCTCATTGGATCTCTGCAGCCACTAGCAGCTCACAGAAAGCTGTAACCCTAGATTTCCACCAGATCCGTCACAGCATCTACAACAAACTGTAGCCACTCCACACAGTGCTCATGTTTCCACTCTAATGCACAGCAATTCACTAGAAATATATAGTAATACTATTTTTGATAGATCCACTTCATGGCTGCATCGAGAAGCACAAGGCAGATGAGACAGACAGGAAGTCAGATGAGTAAAAGGCGAAGAGGATCTGCTCAGTTTTCAGAATGTGATTGACCCTGATGAAAGCCACAAGTGGAAACACGTCGGTGTATATTTAGAGTAAGATGAAGTTCTTCTATATGACAAGTTCTGCTGGAGTTCTTGACCTGTAGCAAGTTTTTCTCCATGAACACTGGAGGCAGTGCCAGAACATTCTATTTCAATTTTCAGACTGTAACAGCATGTACAGACACCAGACTGTATTTAAAAAAAAAAAGTAAATAAATAAAAAATCACAATATCAACGTAAATGTGTCAAATACTGATACAGGACATATATAATGATGCATATATTTTCAACAACTTGAACACAGCCCTCTATATTTCAACCATATTGTTCTGAACTTGTCAGTTACAGTAGGATATTTTTTTCTACACTGCCTAGTTTATCTGCAGTCGAAGCTCAAAAACCAAGTAACATTTGTCATGTCAGTAGATCAGACAGATACAACATGCATATTAACGCCCCGCGGAGGAAGAAGATAAACCACGTCGAAGCTGTATCACAACACTCATGCTGGAAACCAAGGAGACGTCTTCATCATTATGACATCACCGTGACTGTGGCTGCAGCATAAGTTATCATCCTGCAGGTTAAAGTGCATTCACCAAACTCTGAAGAATCACTAACACTCACTGGCTCAGTAACATTAATCCTACAATGACCCATCTGACTGTATTTTATTCATTATTTTATTATTATTATTTTATAAACCATGTCATATTTCAAATTAAAGAGTAAATATCAGGGAGAGCCCCACATATGTTGCTTTCAAAAATAATTAGCATCGATGCTAACTCCGGCATATTTACATATCTATACTGAAATGAAATGTATGAATGTGTTCATTAATGTGCATTGTCCTGTCTAAAATAAATAAATCAATAAATCAAACATCAGCTGACAGTATTGTTTTGGCTTCACTGAGCAGTAACTATGATAATCTGAGGCCACGTTCAAACTCGAGGCAAATGTGGCCAAAAACCAATTTTTGGTTTTTTTTTTGCCCGTATGTGACCTGTATCCGATTGGTTTGAACTGCACACATCCAATTTTTTTCAATTCCGACCCAGGCCACTTTTATACGTGGTCCTTAATCTGATACATATCTGATATTTTGCAATGAGACTTCAGTCTGAACGGCCAGGTCGCATTTATCCGACCTTTACGTCATTGAAATGCGACAAACATCACAATTCTGTGAGTGGCGGTAAAAATATATTTACTTCGATAAACCCAGTGCGTGGCTGCGTGGTCACGTATTGCGTCAAGACCTCTTTTGCGCATTCAATTCATACTCAAAACTGATAGAAGTCATATTTAATGTGTAATATGAACCTTTTTTTTTTGCTACGCTGCAGAGCATAGGGCCTCCACAAAGTCTCTCCAGCGAACTCTGTTCTTGGCTGCCCGCTTTAGCTGTTCCCACGACATATCTTATCTCCTGATGTTCCTTCCTAGGTCGCCCGCTCTTCCTTTTCCTTTGTGGGTTCCACTCTATTGACTGCCGTGTGATGTTTTTCGCTGGTTTCCTTAGAGTGCGCCCTATCCATCCCTCTGATACAGACTTCGATCCTCTCCTGTTCCATGCAATGCCACAGCTTGTCATTGGTCATTCTTTGGCCAGAATATTCCAAGGATATATCGGAGCCTACGATTGACAAATGCCTGTAACTTTTTGATGTTTGAGGTCAGCTGCCACATTTTTGAACAATATAGGTCAGACTGGGTAAGGCCCGTAGGGCCCGTAGGTCACATGCAGCCTGATAGCTGACCCCGATTGGCCCGCATGAGGTAATTGGCCAATTAAAGGTCAATGCAAATCTATATCATGGTAATACATGCAACCAATATAATGGCACAGCTTTTATTTTTTAGGATCTGCTAAATTAGCATTTTTTCGCATGTACTTTCCGTACTCAGCATAAGGCTTATGCACTGATGGGTTTGTTGGTCAGTTTTAGCCCATTAAGATGTCAGCTAACGCCAGAAAAAGAAAGAAAGACTGATTAAGAATGCAGAGATTTTAACAAGACATGGATTTTTAAGTAGTTCTTCACTGAACTCAGAAAAGCGACTGCTTTTCATGTAAAGTCAACATGGAGCTGGTTTTGCCCATTTTTGAAAATGTTTTTGTGAATATTCATTAAATAGTTGTATTCTGTGCTCCACATTTTCATTGTACCATCGTATTGTTTCATTTACTGTTTTTATACAGATATATTTGGAGCAGAGCTGCACGTGAAATGATCCGGCCTTTAATAACTGTCATAGTTTCTCATGTGGCCCCATAGGAAAATTAATTGCCCACCTCTGGTATAGGAGTTTAAGTTGAAGATTCTCACAAGGAGATGTACTTTGATTTCCAAAGTACATCTCCTCCGAAGTGTAAAATGAACGAGCACACAAAAAAATGGGACTTCACCCCAAAAAATCTGAATTGTGCATTAAGATCTGCTGTCTGAATGTAACCTAATTCAGAGGAAACCAGATTTCTGCACCTTCGCTTGGCTCTGTTTTCAGGCTTTGGAAATCATGGCCAACTGAAGTTCTTTTCCAAGAATGGTGAGATAGAAACAGATTATTGACAGCTGTAACGATAAGTAAAAATCTGTTTCTACTACGCTAATTCTTTTCATATGCTAAAAAAAGTGGGATTTCACCCTAAAAATCTGAATTGTGCGTTAAGACCTGCTGTCTGAATGTAACCTAATTCATTTCTAATTCAGAGGAAACCAGACTTTTGCACCTTCTCTTGGCTCTGTTTTCAGGCTTTGGAAATCATGGCCAATTGAAGTTGTTTTCCAAGAATGGTGAGATAGAAACAGATTATTGACAGCTGTAATGATTAGCAAAAATCTGTTTCTACTACACTGATTCTTTTCATATGTTGGCTTTACTTTTCCTTACTTGGCATGAAACAACATCACATTGCTCATCTTTATATCCAGTCTATAGGACGCTTTAAGACTGTCAACAATATAACACTGTCAACCTAAAGTATCACACTGAAAAAAAGCCACCCAGTCTCTGCAGTTAAAGGTCAGCTGAGATACTCTTGATTTGTGACCTTTGTAAATGATCACATATCAAGACTGAAAAAGTCTGCACCATAAGGCAAGACAATCTGTACCGGAATCCATTTATTTATTAATCTAAATATCATCAAATGATAATAAACAAGGCATCAGTAAATAAATGAATGAGCAAAGAGCCACTTCAGAGTAAATTATGAAGATATTTCAATGTTCGAATCCTTTCTTTCCCTGTGAATTTCCCCTCTCAAATATGAAATCAATGTGCAGTTATTGAGAAGTATATAATAACACCATTCAGCTGCCAGTCTGGTGGTCTTCTGATAGCTACAGGGTGCCATTATTTATTCATACACTTGCATGAATACAGTCATCTGTGCTGCTTTAGGTTCAGGTATGTGACAGAATACCAATTATCCTGAAGGAGCTCCAGTCATGCTGCATTTGGTTAAAACTGATTTGATCAGAGGGAAGGAAAAAAATAAAAAAATAAGAATAACATGCTGTTCCATAATACACACCGACTGTGCGCCCGCAAAAATGTTCCGTACAAGCACTGATGTCAGGCAGAAAAGTGTAAATCACCATCATCCTTCTTCGCCATCTTACTTAATTAACATTACAGGCCTGTGTGGTCTGAAAATCTGGCCCGGATCACTTCTTATTACTGTGATAAAAAACAGTCTTTGGTTCGGTTATGAGCTAACAAGAAGCGTGGTCAGATGTGTAAAACAGCGCTGGATCTAGAGCTTGATCAAACCCACAATGATTGGCCTCCATCCTCTGAACCATTAGCCTTAAAAAGTGTGATGGATACTGCACACTCAGATCTTCCACTGCTCTCTTTGAATTATGGGCGAGTTGGACGGCTCAGAAAGGGAAAGCGAAGCAGGATGGCAGCCAGAATGTACTGAATTATGGACATTCACACCCGAGTTAACTTCATAAGGTGTTTAGAAGAGTGAAGCTGTAGATTCTACAATGTCATCACCTTTTTTAGAGTAAGTCTAACATTTTTCAGAGACATCTATTTAATCACCTTGTCAACCCTGGTATATTATGGCTAGTGTTTTTGGGGTTTTTTTGTGCTAAAATTATTTTTAATCATCCAAGTTAAAGTGCAAATACATAACTCCACTTAATGTAACATCACAACCAATGAAAAGTATGAACAATTAGCCATTTTTAAATAGTTACTGAATACACTGGGGAACAATTTGAAAAAAAAATTCTGTTGAGTTAGCTTTTTATGCTGATTAAAACTAGAATTGGCATGCCGATTCCAAAATTGCAGTCAGTTTTTTCTAGCGCGTCACGTTTTTTTCTCCAGATAAGCAAAATTCCACTGATTAGCCATAGTCAGACTTTCCAGCTGATTTCGATTGGACTCATCTACAGCTACGTGGACACTTGTTTGTTCAGTCACAACTGAGACAGTGCAGTGAGAGGTGTGTGC
>JAPTMW010000014.1:4371285-4381475 GCA_029822955.1 Ostorhinchus angustatus | reverse complement strand
TGTTTCAGGTCATTGTCTTGTTGCAGATGAAGTTGGTGTTCAGTACATTACATTATGTTGCATTTAATGTAAATACACTGAGTTAGTCTCAATTATGTTCTTGTTAAGTGGAATATGATGTGGCTACATGTATTTCATCCATGTACTATATTTCATTTTGTGCTAATATCTGTATATTTGCATATTTGTTTTGGTCTAAATCAGGGGTGTTAAACTCATTTTAGTTAAAGGTCACATACAGCCTAATATGATATAAAGTGGGCCAAACCACTAAAATAATATAAATAATAGGATAAGAACTTATAAATAATGTCAAAGCTAAAGTTTTCTCTGTGTTTTTGAGTGAAAAAAGTAAAATTCCGTACTGAAAATGTTTATATCTGCAAACTGTACTTGAACATAACATGAATAAATATGAATAACCTGAAAATTCGGAAGAAAAATAAGTGCAGTGTTAACAAAATTACGCTTTAGTTTATCATTTATACATGCGCATCACAACTTATACATCACAGTGGATCTACAACTACACACAACATTTAGTAACAGGCAGAATATTGGTCAAATTCCAGATACATTTCAGGTTATTCCCTGTTTTTTTTACACTAAAACAAAAAAGAAAATTTGCAGTTTTCATTAGTTATAGATTATTATGATAGTATTTTACTGGTCTGATCCACTTTAGATTGAATTGACTTAAAATGATTTTAACTTCCTTGACTGTTAAAATCTTTGGCGTCATTTTTGCATTTCTCAAATTCATCCCACGGTCCGGATATACATGATGTAAAATGCTGATAAGATAATGTTGCCTGGAAATAACAAAAAGATAATTACGAAAAAAAAAAAAAAAAACTTAGTTTCCTGCATATAAGCAAAAGGAACATGTACGTCTCTATCAAATTGGTAAAAGAATAGGTGTGTCCAAACTTTTAACAGGGGCTGTTGGAATTCTTAGGTTACAGCCATGTGCTCTGAGGTGATCTTGATCTTTAAACGTCTAATGAGTTCATCCTTGAGTCCGACTGAGCATTTGGGCCAAATTTGGAGAAACAACCTCAAGGTGTTCTTGATATATAACAAGGACAGGACAGATGGACAGACAACCTGATAACTAACGCCTCCAGTCACTGCTGTCACCTGTGTGGACACAATAAAAAAAAAAAACTGCAAAAATAGCCCCAAAAAATGCAAATGGCCTCTTTATTGTGTTATCACCTGACTCATTAAAGGATCCTCGTGGGTGTCTTAAAAAAGTGAAGGACAAACTATCATAAAAAGCAAAAAAAGTTAGGAAACATATAAAACTAAAGCTGGAAAATAATATGCAAAAACAAAACCGAGCTATTACAAAAACAACAATTACACGAGCTAATCTCTTCCCTCCAGTGAACAGCGCCGTCCCAGAGCTCCGCTATAACCAGCTAATTAGAGCCGATGCGATCAGATTTAGCACAGAAACCAACAAGATGGCTCGATGACGAAGAGCGCGTATGTGCAGCCGTGTTGCGTGAGCGGCGTGGGCTTTTAAAGGCCCTGTTGTTTTCTGCTGGAGTGGATCCCTCGACTGTGTTTGTGGAACCAGGGTGGCTCTTCCACAGGAAAACACACACTCACAGGGCCCGTTCTGTCCTGAAAACACACACGAAGCTCTGTTCTGTCCGGGCCGAGAAATACCACATCCCCACCCCCCCTCAGCCGGCTTCTCTCCTCTCTCCACTCCCTCCACTCCTTTTCTTTCCTCCCTAATGAGACCCATGTGGTGCCACAAGCGTGGACACATCATTACAGCATCACAGGGAGGTTTACATGCCCAAATGTCACATGCTGACCCTCGGAGAAACTTGCAAAACCTCACAATATCTGCCAAGATCTGTTTGTACACGGTGTAGAATGACTTCGGCTTTCAGATCCTCACTTGGGCCAATAAAACGGCATCTACAGGCAGTTGATTTAACACTGTGACCGTACAGGAAATTCAAGCAAGAAAACGCCAAGTCTGCTATAGCGCAACACTTTGGTCAGCTAAATCTGTGTTTACACGTGCTATATAAATACGTTTCACTTAAGATACAATACAGAACCCACTTTACAAGGAGGTGAAGGTTAAATATGATGATGAATTGCTAAAAGCTACAATATAATATTCAGCATTTTCAACAGGGAATAAGGTGCACATGGAGCACATTATTACGAAACTACCCATTCAAACTCATTCACAGGCAGGATCAGAATATAAATCAACCCTATAATTAATTTTTCTCCGCATTTAACCATTTCCAAGTGATTTATTGCCATTTATTAAAATATTATCCCCTGAACGCAGCATTTTTTCAATCCTGTATTTTCTTATATTTAACTTGCTGATTATGTTGGTGTTCATAAAAGCTCAGAATAAATTCAAAGGTTATTGCATCAAAGCCCAAAAACTTAAGATAAAAGTGACTTTTTCAGCCAAATATATCATTTGTCAAACTACAGGGGTTTTACTGGTGAATCAGAAAGATTCAGAGCCTCTGTACATCCAAATGGGTTATATCTGATCTGATTAACTGGATTTTGCCTGAAATATTTACATGTGTTGATAGGCTTAGAGGCTGAAAAGTTCTTAAACATTTTAGATCAGTAGATTTTTTTAGTCACCAGCAGCTGTTTAGGACTTTGAGGGATAAGTTGTGTCTAAATTGGCCTTTATAAGCACATTTTATTAAGTTAAAATACAGAAGTTCAGTTATGATTCATGGAGGAACTGAAGGTTAAAATATGATGATGAATTACTAAGATCCCCAATGTAATATTCAGCATTTTCAACAGGGAATACGTTACTGTCCAGTAACTGAAATACAGTACATGACCATTCAAGACTGCAGTTTTCAGTGCACAGCTAAGGTCAGAACAGGAAATGAGTCATAATTGTGAGGTGTAACAAATCTACATCAGCTTAAATGAACATAACTGTCCAATAACTCACACCAGAAAATGATTTAATAAGGGTTGGAAGATTAAGAAAAGAACAATTTGATTAAAATGTTAAAGGTTACAGGTAAAATACTGCTTATTAAGTACTAAATAAACCAATGCGGGGTTTGTAACTCAAAAACTGATGCTTAAAATCTACAAATATATACATTTGAATCATTTAAGTATGATATTTAGCACAAATGTTCATGTATTTTAGGTGTTTTTCTATGCCATAAATAGCCTTAAATTCATGGCCTCGCTTTAAGCATCCACTACCGTCCCTTAAAATTCCCCCAGACTGTATTTTTACTGTGTACACTCAGCTAATCTCAAGGCTTAGTGGCTTTGACTCACTATGAAGGGGAAAAAAAAAAAAAAACATCTGGAGGAGACATGGAAACTTCTTGTTTTGTGTACAGAAAAGGAGGAAGTTATGGTGTGTGAGATAGCAGAATGCATTAGCCTCCATCCAGAAAAGCTGGTCTTTGTTCAAACATGGACTTGAAGCTTCGTAAGCATCTTTGCAGGCGCTCATACCACACTGCACCCATGAACAAACAGCTGAACCCCGGTTATTACTGACGTGGCTCAGAGTGACTCAGTGTCCACCCGTCCCGATGGAGACGATCTGCTGTCACCTCCTCCAGAGCCTCATTAGGGGGAAAAGAGACCGGTCGCACCATAAAGCAACGTTACAGCCTCCTGCTCAGCGGGACAGGCTGACAAACATCCTTCACACACACTCAGACGTCTGCAGGGGAGTGTTTGATGCCTGATATTTGTTCTTTCTGGCCAATTAAAGCGCATACACACACACAGATGAACCTTATTGATCCCCAGGAGGAAATTCCATTCAATTCTTCTTTCTTTTTGTTCATTTATTTGCTTCTTTGCTAGTGTTTTTGCATGCAACTGAGCTATTGTGACCACGTAATTTCCCTTGAGGGTCAAGAAAGTTTGCCTAAGTCCAAGTCGATCTATTAATTTAACTTTATTTTATGAGGTAGATCAGTTGGCAACCAGTTCTCATTTACAATCACGACCTGGCAAAGAGCAGCATACTGTAGTAGGCAGATAAAAACAGAGAAATACAAAACAAAGAAACAAGTTACAAAGTCATATAATGAGCCATAATAGTGCCAAAGAAAAGAGAATATTACTTACAGTATTTACAGTGATATGTTTTAAAAGGACTAGTTATTAGCAGTGAGAATAGAACAGATAATAAAATAACAAGAAAGAAATAAAATGGTGTTTGAAAAAAATAGAAATAAAGAATGAACGCATGATATACAAAGTGTCAACACAGTAGGGAGGAAGAGTCGAGGGCAACTAAAACCAAAACTACC
Source organism: Ostorhinchus angustatus (assembly GCA_029822955.1). Classification (NCBI taxonomy): domain Eukaryota; kingdom Metazoa; phylum Chordata; class Actinopteri; order Kurtiformes; family Apogonidae; genus Ostorhinchus; species Ostorhinchus angustatus. The sequence goes on along the minus strand of JAPTMW010000014.1, from coordinate 4,377,165 downwards.
CAAACGCAACTACCAGAAAGTGTGTTTGACCTTTTAAGTTTCACATCCATAAATCTGGCTATTTTTTTTTACCAATAAAATACAAAAAAGTATTTATTGTTTCCACAAAAATGTGTTTTTGGCTGCATGAAACATCCTCTGAGAGCAATGTGACCACCAAGAGATACCAAAGTCTTTATCAAAACCCACATTTATTATTTATCTTTGCACATATTGTGGATAAAATAGGAGTCTAACAGTCTAGAGCTTCAAATTTTTAGGGGTACAATAAGGGCTGGATTTCACAAAGTAAATGTAGAATGAGAAGATGATCTAAAGAGAAGAGAGTCAATGAGAAAGGTTGAAAGGATTATAAACTGAATAGGCAAAGAAATGAAATGCACAAGAGAGAGAAATAAATAAAAAGTGACTCTACCGTGCTCTTGTGGTTCCAGTTAAACACAGACAGACAGACAGAAGGACGTCTGCTACATCAGCCCTGGCAGCAGCCGACAGTGTGTGAATATGTAAACGTCAGTGTAAAACTGTATTACCTCCCTCCTCTCTGCCTCTCTCTCCGCTCTGCAGGGCTCTCACTTCTGCTTTGCTTGTCAAATCCCTGCAGGGTGTGTGTGTGTGTGTGTGTACGTCTGTGTGTACGTCTGTGTGTGTGTGTGCATGAGTGTGTCAACATAAAACCACTTCCTGTGCTGAAAAACTGAGCTGGAGGAAGGGGAGGAGCCACAGTTGGGACTTCCTTCCTTCACAATACAATGATAGCAGTATCCCAAAAAAAAAAAAAAAGAAAAAAAAAGAAAAGAAAAGTATGAAGAAAACAAAACAGGCTCACCTTATCCCCCTCAGAGTCCACAGCCAGAGAGCGAGGTCTGAGCGGGTTTGGCTGGTCCTTGAAGATGTCACCAAAACCGAACCCCCGGACCTATGATTGAAGATGATACCCAGTGAGGCCTTCATTTAGGCTTTGGATGAGCCGATACAAATTTGTTCCTTGTGAGGTGCAAAGTAAAGTGTAGGCATTCAGCTTAACCCATAAAGACCCAAACATCCACCAACCACTGATCTGTAATGTTTAATCCCTGCTGATCCACTAATCCTATCAATACATGTAAATAATTGGTGTAAATGTAGTTTATCATCTTTTCACAGTCATCAGATATGACCCATTTGGACGTTCAGCGTGGAAACACCATCATCTTCAACAACCATGATTCACCACTAAAACCCATGGGATGGAAACACTTGGTTTACGTTCATTTAATGATATATTTTACTAAAAAAAAAAAAGTCACTTTTTCTTCAGTTTTCTCCGTTTCTGATAACTTTGATCTGAGCTTTTATGAACATCTACATGATGTGAATTAAATATAGAAAAATATCTGATTTTCGCTGAAAAAAAATGCAAAATATAGAAGATAATATTATAAGAAATGGTGATAAATTACTCAAGAAAGGTTAAAAAGAGAGAAAAATTCATTTGGAAACTGTCACAAAAGTAGCACTGGGTCTTTATGGGTTAAAATGATCACAAGTGTCTTTTTTTCGCTGTGAAAGCCACTGTTGAATCCCGTTACTCAAGCCACCTCCTTCTTATATACATTAAACAAGACCACTGTTGAACACTGTTGAACCAGATGTGCTGGAAGAGGGAAAATGTCTAAAACATGCAGGATACTGGACCTCGAGGACCGGATTTGAATACCCCTGGTCTATATAATAAAAGCCAAGTGGCCTCTGTGTGCGTGTGTGTCTTGGGATTCACACAAAATCCAGAAAGAGCTGACTGCTGCAGTTTGGCATACGTATGTATTTTTGGTCAAGGAAGAGACTAGCAAAAAATGGCAAGTTGATAGGACCAATATTTTGGGAGATATTAGTATTTTTGGAATACAACAGCCTTACCTAGAACGCTTTGGCGGTGACTGCTGGACAAATGCGGTACAGCATGCACAAATACACAACAGTATAAAAACTACCACATCTAGAAACTGTCAGGAATCAACATTCTAGTGAGTTCTTTAGTCAGATATTAGAGGGATTTGCCAGTGTGTGTTCCTCCTTGGACTTTTAGGCATTTAGATTTAAGAACAATCATGATCTGACAGTTTTATTACATATTCATACATCCTTGTAATTCCAAAGTCTAATAGTTGCAGAAAACACACAACATTTATGACTGTTTAATCCTGAGTTATGGACGCCATAAATAGTTAAATGCCTCTTTTGGAGTTCAGAGATGTTGTGGTAGGCAGATATTTCTGAACTCAACAAAGAGGTTCCCAAGTTGCACCTAAATATCAAATAAGAAGGAGATTCAGTGAAGAGTAATTACATTGCATTGACGCTACAGGGTATGATGACACCCCTCTATAGTAAAAACTATACAAATACAACAAAAGCAATCTCATGTTGAAAGTATTAGCATTCTGATTAGTGCTGCACAATATATTATTTCAGCATGTGTACACATGTAAAAGTCGCATCATGGGACATGCAACGTCAACTGAGGACAATTGATAAAACTTTCTTGCTGCTTGATACTAAAGGAACTCACATGCTTTTGATTTTTCAACTAATTTTCAAGAGATATCTGACTGCTGTAGGATGGTTTGATCTGATTTAATGGTTCTAAGATATGTAGAGTTTATTGTTGTAACATCTGCTTGAACTGTAAACCCCTATACACAATTATTCTTGATTATTTTACAATAAAACAACCAAAGCAGGTCCCACCCTGACCCCTGCTAGTTCTCATAAACTGAAAATGAATAAGGAAGCCAGAATAAAAACAAAATTCCAAAAAGACAATCCCCCTCCACACAATCAAATAGTGCTATTCAAGTCTGGTGTTGTATTATACTCTCACTGGCCTCTTTATTAGGTACACCTGTTCGAATGGACGTTAATGCAAATATCAAATAAGCCGATCAGATGGCAGCGACTCAATGCATTCAGGCATGTAGACATGGTTAGGACGTTCTACTGAAGTCCAAACCAAGCATTACAATGGGGAATAAACTAAAGTGATTTAAGTGACTTTGAACACACCATCTCTACAGTTTACAGACAATAGTCCCAAAAGAGAAGATAATGAGTAAGCAGGTGGTTCTGGATACAAAAGCCTCGTCAGAAATCAGAGGAGAATGCTCACACTGGACTCGAGCTGATAGAAATGCAACAGTTACTCAAATAACCAATGCCAATAACACAACACATCAAACCTGACAACAGATGGGCTACAGCAACAGTGTACACACTCACTGGCCACTATATTAGGTACACCTGGTGCTAGCAATATTACCTAATCAAGTGGCCAGGGTGTGTTTTTTTAAGAAATATATTATACTAGCAACCTGTGTGGATCCACAGGTTCTAGATGTGGTAGTTTTTGTGTTGTTGTGTTTTCGTGCATGCTGTACCACATCTGTCCAGCAGTCACCGCCAAAGCATTCTGGCCATTGCAACGTGATTGTAAGGCTATTGTATTCCAAAATTACAAATATCACCCAAACTATTGGTACTATCAACTTGCTGTTTTTTGCAAGTCTCCTCCTTGACCAAAAATACACTCGTATGCCAAACTGCAGCAGTCACCTCTTTCCGGATTTTGTGTGAATCCCCAGACACACACTCATGCACACACACAGAGGCCACTTGGCTTTTAAAATATAGATAATATAGTATATCAGTTTTCCTATTGTACACCCCATATATGAAGCCTGAGTTGTTCTGTTTTTCTATGGAATCCTATTGTATATGACTGGTTCCATGCATGTTTAGCTATGCTTTGTTGTGTAGTTTAAACAACATGCTGAGTAAGTTCATGTCGACTTGACTCTTTACGTTTCAATGTAGTAATTACAGTAAGTGCTGCACTTGCTGTAGCACACAACTGTAGTTTACATGATAACTACCTTCTTCGGCTGGATTTCTCCTGATCCTACGTCTGATCTACTGTCTGTTCCATCGCTCTCGCTGCCTGGGCTGTCCTTACCTGCAAACAGAGACAATGAACAGTAAAGGTTAATAATCGACAACCCTCTACAGACAAAAACACAGTAGAAAAAAAATCATCCAAAAGTTATAATCCTAACAAATTGTATACAGTATCAGTTGTTTGTTTCTACTCACTGGTTCTAACACTGCGAACCTCCTCCTGCGACGTGGGCGTATCTATAGACGCTGTGTCCGACTCCGACAGGATCTCTTTGGTGAAATTGGAGGGAAACATTCCAGTTTTCCCATGCAGAACTCCCTCCCACCAGCCCTCTTCCACCTAAACACACACATACACAACACAGCAGACAAACAGTAATACGCATGCATACTGAGAGACCAGACAAAGATTTACAGACAAAGGTGTATGTACTAGGAAACATACAGAAAACAAATTTACAAACAAATATACAAATATAAAGTACATGTGTTTCCAAAGAAATAGCAGGAAAGATTAAAAAAAAAAGCATGATAGTGAAAAGTTGGGGTTACGTTTACGGGCCAGATCCACAAAACTGTGTTAAAAAATATTACGTTGGAGCTGAACTGCACTGTCAAGTAGATAGCATGGATGTGAATTTGTGAATATTTATAAATGTGGTGCAAATCTGAAAACTTTCCATGCAAATAAGCCTTGATACAAAACCCTGATTGTCTAATTCATTAAAAACTGATGCAAACTGGTATGTATTTTCGCTGGTGCAGTTAACACTTTCAGAATCTGGTGTTAATTGAGTGCAAACTCCACTTCCATAACACCAGCTGTATCCGTATCAAATGCATGTGTAAACGCAACGTCAGCTTGTGCAATTATATAATCACAAAAGGCTGTAATTTTGTAGATTCACTGACACTCATTGAGGGAGGCACTATGTAGAAAAAACTAGATGAGGTCTTTAATAACCATGCCATTAATAACCATAATCTGTACATTTCCCTTGACAATTGAATAAATAGGCTCAAAGGGCAGGTGTAAATGTACAAAACTGTCCACAATTATCACAGTATGACATTTGTGGCTGGGATAGGCTCCGGAACCCTCATGAACTTCACAAGGACTAAACGGTTAATAAAATGGATGGAAAAATGGACTTTTTCACCAAATTACTCAGTCTAATTGAACATAAGCATCTAAAATTTCCAAAATATTATAATTTTTATTGTGTTTCTTGTGTTTGTATTGGATGACACCTTTAATAGTTAATGTTTTCTTTATTGTATGGGTCTATATTTCAGCATCATATCTTTACATCTCGCAATAATACATTATATGATACATTTAGCATTTGGAATTATGTTAGATTTTTTTTCACCAGCATCTCTTCTTCAAATGCATCTTCAAATGTTATAATTATGGATGTTTGTGTTTTTGGAGACGATTTTTCCACACTGTCATCACATCATAACTCCACCAAAATGGAAGCAGTCTTACCTCTGCGATGACCTCAATGATGTCTCCTATTTTCAACTCCAGCTCATCCTCATGCTGAGGCACGTAGCTGAAGGCGGCTTTACATCTTCGCTTACGGATTTGCTCTCCTGCAGAACGCACACACGGAAAAGACCAGGAGAGTACATATTTTCAGCTTACATGTCACATGCTTAGCTCTGTGCAGTTACCCATAATCCCCTGACTTACAGTGACTGAGCAGGTGTTCAATGACTAACTCGCTGCCCTTTGGCTGTGGCCTGGCACGCTGACCTTTAACCTTTCAATTAGATGGCGGTCACACTAACCAGCTCAGACACCAAATGCTTCCCATTGGCCTTGCAGTTGTTTGTCTAACACTCATTAGCCTCTTCATTACTCTTGAGTCATTTCACACCAGCTGGGGCATAATACTGTAATACCCAAATTTGTCCACCAGGTGGCTCTCCTCTTCATTT